>JAWPHD010015532.1:0-54748 GCA_037043455.1 Cyrtodaria siliqua | reverse complement strand
GTGGAAAGAATCACCTGCACGACAACAATGGCGACAATAAGATATGGGATAATGCATAGGGCATGTGCAGTTCGGCAAGATAAGGTAAGATACTAGTATATATATACGGTAAAGAATAGTATACACCTTACAATACCCATTCTAACTTGCTTAAGCATTGGATCACGGAGGACTCGGAGGTATTAAACAATATATGAGACAACTATCAGCCAAATGTAATTTTAATCGGCTTAAATCTCTAGTGGACATCATCTTGACTGATAGATCGGAACTATGTATTGTCAGGTTAACGAAGAAGATGCATACGAAATGTTGGATTTATGTGGGAAAACATGCTTTTTAAACCCAAATCTATTCCATTGCCAGTGACCTTGGCCTTTATCTATTGTCGTAGTGATGAGGCTACTGAAAAATAAATGGCTCGTATACCGTGATTGTCGTATTTACTTCATCGATTTTAGCTTTTGCGCAGTCTGGAAAACCACTCTTCAGACATTCCTAAGTGCATTACAATGAAAAAGTGGGCGAACGGGAAGAAAACAGCAGGCACAAATTAGTAACCACAGTTGACGACGAGAAAATCAATAACCATATTGCAAACTGGCACGTCGATCGACTCTTTGTCTCCTCGTGCTTGCAATAAGAACTGTTATTCATTCCGATATTTGGAGATCGATCGTTGAGCTAGTTATTATATACCATCGTCGTAACTACTATTAGGCCATATAGGTCCGGGCCTATACATCAATTTAAAAAAGAAAAAATTTAAAAGTCCAAAAATGCAATAAAAACTAAAGTCGGAGGAGGGGTTGCGGGGTGGTTAAGGGTCATCATTTGTTTTTTATATATTTTATTTTACTGTGTAGGTAATTGAACTTTGTCAAATGTTAATTCTCAAATTTGTTAAAAACTATTTCTTCAAATACCACACACGTGTTCGGTCAGATATACGCCAAAACACACTATTAAAAAAACGCCGGGAGAGCATGCGGACCCCGCAAGTTTGTCGGGCCTATATATGCATTTCAGGATAGTTACGCCCCTGTATACAGATGTTGGGTGGTACATTCTGGCTGAATTTTTCATACTATTTACATTTTAAATATCGAGTTCTGCTCACCGTGGGGCTAGAGAGCGTGAACGGTAGCTAGCATTTTTCACTACTGATCATGAACAGTCAAACTGATAGTGCAATTATGTTATATATATATATATATATTCTCCTTTCATATTATTTTTCTATAATAGCGTTCGAGTGTTAACATCGATCGATGAGTCTCTAAGAGATGTCTCAGAAATGTCTGTTATCGACTATATATGTTTTGTCTGAAAATCCGGTTTATGTACAAACTTCTCTATAAAATAAAAGTCGAAATGGAGTGAATGAATGGTGTTTTACGGCACGTCGACACATACATAGGTCATATTGTGCGCAAAAACTGATGAAGGATGAAGAAATGAAGTAGTAATTAAAAATTAATGTAAATATATAAAGATGAAACTATTTACAAATAAGGGATGATGTGGTAGTAATATAAACTATGTATATATGTAAATCAACAAATGCCCGTTAACAGCTTTATGAACAAGTAAATATATATAAGAACATAATATAATGATTTATATAGGAACAGAGTGATATCATATCGAGTGTTAATTTACATTACTTTGCTATTTAATATGTTGTCTTGCATAGAAGTGATCATATGTGGGAATTGAACTAATTAGATAATTTTAATTTGACTGTGTACATGTGTGCAATTTTGCCTTTATAGCCGTTTAAGAATGATGATCCCTTGTGAGTAGTCCTATTGAAATTGTATATATTTTAAAATTGATAAAAAAATAGAAATCAAATAGGCCTACAGTAAATAGATTTTAATAACCAGTGTTTTTGTGATACGGGAAATATCTCCCGAGGTAGAGAAATGGCCCCGATATAAGAACGAGTGCGGAACACGAGTTCTTATATCGGGGCCATTTCTCTACCGAGGGAGATATTTCCCGTATCACAAAAACACTGGTTATTAAATTATATATTACATAATTTAAAATGATAATGTATTAATATTTCTAATGATTCACGCGTTTTTACACCAGTTTGCACGAGAACGCCAACACGACGTTACGTCATACAAACAAAACAAAGTGGAACCGGTACTCTTCGTTAATTTCCGTAATCGTTATTTCCTAGTGGCGGAATCTGACGACCTCGTCCGTAAAACGTCATTTGGCGTTCCCGCCACTGACGGAAAAGGCCGAGCAATGTTCCGTTCTGTAGAGCAAACGAGTAGATATAGCTTTCTATTCCCAGTATTTTCTATACAAATCACAGACAAATATTTAATATATAGAGGATCTTAAACGAGTTCCCATTTCATATAAGGTTCATGAAACGAGTTATGAATTATTTTAATTTTAACGAGCCTTTTGGCGAGTTAAAATTAAAAATAATTCATAACGAGTTTTATAAATCTTATATGGAATGGGAACGAGTTTAAGATCCTTTTTATCACATAACTTTGCAATCAAATTAGTAAAAATTAATTCAGATGGACATAGAACCGCCACGACGTCAGACACACTTTAGCGCCAAAACGTCATAAAATATGTGACGTCGTAACGTCGCGTCTCACACATAACGTTGCGTATAAAAGAGTTCGTGTTTTACCTCTTTACAAAATAGCAGTTTACGCATACTTTTTAACAAACTAACAACAATGTTTTGTATAACGTGCATTATTTTTTTTAAGCTGTCACAAATAATAAATTTATGACTCAGATCTGGGTGAATTTGTAATAAATAAAATAGTTTCAGTTAATAAACTTGCGTAGTATTACAGGTTTAACTCAAACAATCAAAATCGTTCCAGGTTGTATTACACGTGTGTCATACAATAGAATATTAAATGGGTGTTCGACACTGCTAACAAGGGACGTTATGTGATAAATATGTTTATCACATAACAACCGGTGTTGGAGTGTAATAACACCATTCAATATTTTCGATATTCCACTAGTAGTATAACATAACATTGATGACGTCATGGATGTCACGTTAATGTACGTTTTCTGACGTAATGTGACGTTAAAAGTTATGTGATCAATAGAATCTAACATCCGTTCTCATTCATTATTGAATTTATTAAACGAGTTGGCAAAATGATATAATGCGAGGCGCTTGCCGAGCATTACATCATTTTTGCTAATGAGTTTAATAAATTCAATAATGAATGAGTACTCATTTAAGAGCCTCTATTTACATGAACTTCCACTTTCATCTAGTCAATGCTAACCTTGAATAATAAATACAAACTTGATAAATAGGTGAATGGACATATAAGCTGTGTCAGCATTAATAAATGCACATACTTGTCAAGTTAAATACACACTAAATCAGTTTATATTTATTATTCAACCACTAACGAAAGCACTAACCATTAACACTAAAATAGCTGGATTTTTTTTTCTTCAAATGTACACGACAGCTTAAAAAGTTAAAACCCAAAAAGTTTACATACATGTTCGATTGTGTTTTTTTCTATTGCAGATGCTAATTAAATGATACTAAATGCAACACGAGATGTCAATTCGTCACGTTCGAAAAATTGTTCTTTAATGACAATTAAAAAGAAAATAGTATATACTTGGGTAATTATCAAACACGTGATCGCTTAATGGACGTTATCTCAAAAATTGAGTAATAACTTACGGAGAAAATTTTGTGAAGCACGAACTCAATCTTCTCCTGTCTCTTCCTGATGAAAGGGTTTGTTATCTCGAACGTTGGTATGACTTCCGAGAACAAGATAATCAGAATAATGGTGCTGTAAAAGACAAAATAAACATTAGATGCACCAGTGGGGCAATAGAAAATCCAGTTTTTTAAAAATGATTGCAATTTGTGCTTGTCAGTTTAAATTCAACCTTCGTACTATACTGAGCAAAAAAAAGTAAAGCAAGTTTTTTAGATGAAATAATACTGTATACAAATTACTTTTAAAACATTGCAAAAACAAGAGGGCCTGAGTATGGCCCTAAGGGGTAAAAACTGTGAAGGGGCCGTAACTCCATCAAAAATCAACGAGCCGGAAAAAAACCCGCAATAGGCACAACTAGAAATCATACCAATGCTTCCTGCTAAGTTTCGTCAAATCCAGCAAGGCGTAAAAAACAAACAAAAAAAATCAGGCTTAACAAGGCAAAACATAGAATTTTTAACTAAATCAAGGGCCATAACTCTGCTGTTACCGGTCCGATCTAGCTGGTTTTCGAACTTGTGCGAGCTTTAATTGATATTAACAAGCTGGAAAAGGTTGGTAAAGATCGGATGAAACATGAAGGCCCTATCGTCTTAACGAGGCATAATATAGCATTTTGAACTAAATCAAGGGCCATAACTCCGCTTTTACATGTTTGATCTGGCTGGTTTTCAAACTTATCCGAGCTTTCATTGCCATTAACAATCTGGTAAAGTTTGGTAAAGATCGGATGAAAAATGAAGGCCCTATCGTCTTAACGAGGCAAAATATAGCATTTTTAACTAATTCAAGGGCCATAATTCCGATGTTACTGGTTCGATCCTGCTGGTTTTCAAACTTGTCCGAGCTTTCATTGATATTAACAATCTGTTAAAGTTTGGTAAAGATCTGATAAAAAATGAAGGCCCTGTCGTCTTAACGTGAAAAAGTTGACGGACAACGACGACGGACGACGGACAACTCGCCATCCCATAAGCTCGGAGCTAAAAATGAGGGTTTTTGCAACAAAGGTATGAGTAAAACACTCAGAAACTCAGCTTATCTGCAGATCTTGTATATACTACATCCATTCGTGTTGTTTGTTTCTGTGCGTGATTGTGGTTGACTGTGGTCCTTGAATGTTACATTTCCTGTTCGACTTTTATATTATAAACTTTTACATTTATACAAACCTATTTGGAGACATAAACAATCCTACAATACCTACCCTGCAGAGATCCCCCAATGTTTCCCAGCCAGTTCAAACCCCGTCTCCGCCACAGACAGACCCATCAGCATGATCGTTGGTGCGACAGTCAACGGGCCTATGAACCTTAACAGAACGCTCACTAGACCACTGGCTCCGATGAAGATCTCCAAGATGGCTGCAACCATGATGGAGCCAGTCAACTGTGGTAAAGAAAAGAAATAGCAATAGTTTATATGAATATAGCATGGCGGGGATATATTTATTTACACTGTCCCGTTTTATTGGGATGAAGTAGGGTAAGTGTGAGGTCTGGTACACCCTAGAACCTGGTTTAATCCCTCAGCGGCCTTTTTTCTTGTGCAACTGACCGTTCCAAGTCGGTAGCCCTACTGTTATGCTTGTGATGTCATATCTTGCCTTTTATTTTAAATCTGTGTAGTTGTTTGTTTCTGTTCGTGTTTGTAGCTGACTGTGGTCACTGAATGCTGCATTTCCTGTCCGACTTTCATATTCGCTTTTATAGGGGATATGGTTTAGTTTAAATATATTTCGTTTAAATTGATCGCGAAACAAGTTATTGCAACTTATATTAATCACTCTCGATGGCTTCCTGCGTAGAACCAGTACTAACACTGTCGATTAATTATCTTGCTCAAGGATAAAACACATGGCTACGGTATGTGGTTGAACCCACTTTAACTAATTAATAAAGAATATGCACTTATCTGCAAATCGCAACAAAGCTTATCATATATAAAGACTTAGTGCTCTTTTGCTGTGTCCCAATTTTGTATTTACAAATTCCCTATAATTTATTTTGGCTAAGCACTTCTGCTCTAATAGAAAATCCACCTCCATTGTTCTGGAAAACGACCAACTTTAGAAACAAATAGACTTAGATCTACTCCGAAATGGGCCTCGCATGGTTTGTCCCGGTCACATCATGTAGGTACAACCAACTTGTACTGCTACAATGTTCGACAAATACAACTTGAACAATGACAATTAGTGTTCCGCAACGTTTGTTTTCAATAAGAAAGTTACCCTACCATGTTTGTACCTGCATGGATAACCCATTTAGACCAATTAACCCTTTCCCGCCAAATTTTAAATGTCGTCGGCTAAAACTTAAAATTCAAACCTTTCAGTTATTTTTTGTATATAAAGTGTTATGGAAGACATTCTTACCGAGCGCGAACAGTGTAAACCATGATCAGTATACACATTACGGACAGTTTGATCTGGGTTTACATTAGTCGCAAAAATCAATGTCTTCGACTGTGGCAGCGAAAGCGTTAACGTTATTTCAATAAAATACTTTACCACCATCTGCAACATACCAAGTTCATTCTTTCAATATAGATTGGATCACTGCTCAAGCCAACTGCTGAGGAATTAAATGAATCTGAAACGCAAAAATAATAGATGAGTTCCATTGTCTCCAAAATATGGCACATTGAATGTAAGTGCCAAAAAGCGTAATTTTTTTTTTGAGATTAAGCACGCCGATATCTCAATTTTTGACAGACATAGTTATATGAACAATGAATGGGTTTCCTAACTGCATTACTTGAAACAAATATAAACAGATTAAACTCAAAACGATTGTAATGCTTAATACAGTTATAGTAGAGTAATGGTTATAACAATATAAATGTATCAAAGCAACAAATATACGGTAGTATTGTTAATACAAGTATACGCTAAGATATGCGTTGTATGGTGATGTTATTTCTGATTAAATATGTTACGCATATATACACCGGAATAGTATGTAGTTAACTATATGTGTGTGCGCCTAAGTTATACAATGTAATATTAAAAAGAGTAAAACGAACAAAATACAAGTTGATGCATTTAACTGAAGGACTCATTTTCCATAGAAGAGTCTCAAGTTCTACCAATCTGAAAGCTAATCGAAAATGTGTAAGGGAAAGGATACATTCTGTGTAATGGAGAACACGTTGATGAAACACACATATGATTTAAAAGATGAAATTGTAGTCTTTTGAAACGTGGTTATGATGTTTAATAAACGATAAGTTACTACTGTTGTTTAAACACAGATCTAGCTGCTGTTGTGTCGTTTAACAGTCGATATACGTTTCATCTGTTGTTTAAAAACAGGTAACCCATGAGGGATGCAGCTACTGGTATGTCGTTTAATAATCGATATGTTCATCAGTTGCAAATCCACGTTGCAGTATGTAGCTACTGGTATGTCGTTTAATAATCGAAAACGTTAACCATTTGTTTAAAAACAGAAACACGTTGAAGCATGTAGATGCTCGTATGTTGTTTAATAACCGAAACGTTTCATAATGTATTAAAAAAATTGACCCACGATGAAGTATTAGTATGTTGTTCAATAATCGAAACGTTTCATCATTTGTTTAAAAACAGATCCATGCTGAAGTATGTAGCCGCTGGTATGTCGTTTAATAAGCTATGCGTTTCATCGGTTGTTTCAAAGCTCCACGATGAAGTATGATTCTGCTGGTATGGTGTTTAATAATCAAAACGTTTCATCATATGTTTAAAAAAAAATCCACGTTTAAGTGTGTAGCTGCTGTTATGTCGTTTAATAATCGATATTTTCATCAGTTGCAAATTCACGTTGCAGTATGTATCTACCGGTATGTTGTTTAATAATCAAAATGTTTCATCATTTGTTTCATCACAGATCCACGCTGAAGTATGTAGCTGCTGGTATGTCGTCTAATAAGCCGTGGTGCGAGTATTACCTTTAATATCCCATCCGACCCCTTCTCCAAGAAAACGGAGAAACGGTGTTGGCTGGGTATGACATAAAGCCTTAAATTAAGCTTAACAAGTTTGCATATTGTGAAATTAAAACATTTACTAGATAATTTTAAACAGGTTATCGCATTTTTCAGTAAACAATGTTTTTAAACGTGTTTCATTGTCGAAATATCCGTTATAAAATCCTGCTAATATAAGCTTTCCCATCGCTTAATGGAATTAAGGCGGGACCACGTAATGTTTATGTTTCATCTGTTGTTTAAAAATAGATCCACGATGAAGTATGAATCTGCTCGTATGTTGTTTAATAATCCAAACGTTTCGCCATTTGTTTAAAAACAAATCCACGTTTAAGTGTGTAGCTGCTGTTATGTCGTTTATTCTAATACACCCACACTATATAGCCTAGTTTAAAATATCTCGTTATATTGAACGATATATCACTGTAATGTTTGCAACGTTAGGAGATTAAGCATTGCGCATTGCGCATTGTAACGTATGCAACGTTAGGAGAGCAAGCAAAGCAATGCGAAAGATTTCACATGTGTGCGTTATTTTCACATTTTAGGGGTATTAGAATAGAAATAGGGCATAGTTTACGGTGAATTATCTATAATATATCACGGTTTGTCGTTCAATTGTAAACAATAATTACACTCGCCCGATATATTAAACGATAATTCACAGTAAACGATGTTCTATTTCTTAAATAATCGATATTTTTCATCAGTTGCGAATCCACGTTGCAATATTTATTCAAGTATGTAGCCGCTGGTATGTAGTTTAATAAGCTATACGTTTCATCGGGTGTTTAAAAACAGATCCACGATAATGTATGAAGCTGCTCGTATGTTGTTTAATAATCGAAAAGTTTCATCATTTGTTTAAAAACAGAAGTATCTAGCTCCTGGCATGTTGTTTAATAATTGAGCAGTTTCACAAGTTCTTTTTTTAAAAACAAATCTATATTGAAGCATGTAGCTGCTAATATATTGTATTCGATACGTTTCACCATTTGCTTAAAAGCCAATCTCTTTGATAAGGGTAATTAAGTGGCTAGTTCACGTCTGCTCCGCTGATTTATTCCAGTTTATCATGGCTATGGACGTCGTTTAAATGCGGAGTTATGTTGTTTTCGTGAAACTTCAGCATGATGTACGCTAGTGTGCTGTCGGTTCATGTTCATCATCGGTACCCTTATTTTCAATCCTTTTAAGTTTGTGTTGCTTCTAATTTTCCGTGTGATGCTTGTTTGTAGCTTTCACAGCTTCCAAAAAAGATATGAAATCCTCTCGTTCTTGTCAAGATAATGTGTACCCAGGAGAAAAGACAGATACGCTTGTGATCAGTCTCCAATCAGCTTGCACAAAACTTTTTCGGAAATCCTTTTTCAGACACTTAGAACTAGACGAAGCAATTACTCCGGTTACTACAACATGCACTAGACAGTCACAAACACAGCTTTCAGGGAGAGGTGAGGAAAGTACCCTATTTTGAGAAATGCTAACTCTTTTTTTTTAAACTAAAATATATTAAGCTATGTTATTTTATTATGAAAGTGACCGATTACATATAAGTGTTAAGTTAAAGTAACCGCGTAGCTTAGCAATGCGTTATAAATTACATTGCTTTATAAATTAAATAGTTTTTTTCAGATTGATAGACGTCACAATGTCTTCAAAAATATAATAAAGTTTGAATACAAACAATGATTCAATGTGTGTCCCTCTACCCACTCAGATCAATCTACATCCAATTATTTCGCCGTCAAGCGGAATAAGCAAGCAGGTACACTTATTCGAAAGTTGTTT
This sequence comes from Cyrtodaria siliqua, assembly GCA_037043455.1. Lineage (NCBI taxonomy): Eukaryota > Metazoa > Mollusca > Bivalvia > Adapedonta > Hiatellidae > Cyrtodaria > Cyrtodaria siliqua. The sequence goes on along the minus strand of JAWPHD010015532.1, from coordinate 45,224 downwards.
TTTTAATATCGCGTCAATTACTTAATTGAGACACTTGCTAAGGACGAAGTGGACAATGCAGATTATGAAGATTGTATGTTAAGTCAAAAGGAGGAGGATGAGGAGGAGGAGGAGAGTTGAAATGCGCCAACAGGAATGAACATTCAAGGCCCACGCATCGTTTACATCGAAATTAAACTACTATTAAGAGAATATGAACTCCTTTTAAGGTAAATATCAATTTCTAAAATACTCCTATGGTAATTCTAAGGTAGAGTATGCAGAATGGGTCTAGACCATTCTAACCTGCAAAACTTCAGAGATGCTGCCGATGCAATTCTCCCGTTTTCTTCGTAGACCACTATCGGTTTTTTTGCTGCCACCAGACAAAAGAGGAAATGTTTACGACAATACATATCGTATTATGATTGTTTAATAAGAACGGGTTGTGTAGTACTTAAAATACTGTAGGAAATGAGCATTAATTCTGCAACGTAAAAAGCTCATGCCAATATAAACACACTTGGCCGTCGGAAAAGTAACACACACACGTCGGAACAAACGGAATTTGCATTATATCTTGCATAATCATTTTTTCAAAATTATTTTCAAGACGTTTAGAACCGTGGAATAGAAATATTGGAGTTATTTACAATTCCCAATACCTCATAAATTACACACTTCACAACATTGTGAATGTTGTTTTGAAAATAGTTGTAGATGTAATCGGTCTTTCTTGTGTACAACATCTGAGCCTAAGAACGTAGAAATAATCTAAAATCAGTAAAAATAAGCATATTTAATTTGTAATAAAACATTTTGTTCAATATACTATTACTGAGTTTAAATATAGTCTTCTATTACTGCGTTTTAACAGTGAGCCTCCCATCCCTGAAAGCAATTAATTATACACGTATAGATTGAGTTGCCCAGCACCATTGAGGTACGCGGTTTAAACAAGGTCCAAAATGGGACCCCATTCAGCAACCGACTATACATATATTTATGGTGGGCTTACACTCTGTGGTCGTGGAGTTACCCGTCGATGCGAAGTCCGTGCCGTTGACGGCGGGGCATTGCCACCGACCAATCTTGGTCAGGGCAAGCATGGGAACTATGAACGCGTATGCTGGACACTGTACTATAGGTAATCTGAAAGAATGCAAGATATGCAATACCCTGCGTCACAAACGTGACACCCATCCGATGGCTGACAATAATGTACACGTTGCTAAAGATGCCGCCAAAATGCATTTACACTATTCAAGATTTGGAACGCTGCGCCCACATAGGAAAACACATTGGTAATTTATGTAGGTCAAGATGATATAGAGAGCAACCATTAATGTTTTATTGGGAAGGGGCATATACACATTGCGAAAAAAATTGACACTATTTTTTATAAACGATTTCACTTGGTCATAGAAATCAAATACAACCTGTGGTATGAAACTCTAACAAGCGATACGGTAGATACAGCATATGCCGTAATTAACACGACGCCAGTTGTCCATCATTTACCGATTTAACCATTTGACCAATCAAACCAATACGATACCTCAAACAAACAATAGCACGTGCAACTATATTATAATAAAACCTATTGTCGTACGTGCAACTATATTATAATAAAACCTATTGTCGTTATACTCAGACACCAACAATAGGGAGGAGATAGTGTCATGTTAATTACGTAATATGATATCGTATTCGCATTTTTTTTTTTTAAATGGAATTTTAAAATATGGTCTGATATTGTTCTACTCAGACAGCAGTAATTGTATATTACTTCATAGAGAACACTCTTACTTTATCTCTAAATAACTGTTGTGTTTATTCAGTGGGTTTTGAAGTTGGAATATCGACTCCGCCGCCCCTCCCCCCACACCCATCCCCCAAGTCCAATCCGCTTCAAAATAAAATAGTTGCTCACTTAATGCAAACTAAAAAACAACTGTCAATGAGACAAAAACGCTGTTAGTAATGTAGACACTGGTAAAGATGCCAGAATTACATGGAACGCAATCTGAAATTCATGCAAGACTTATTACAACCATGACTGGTAAAAAGGTACGTGTTGGACAGATGCCGCAATTAGAACTAAACATTAAAACATCTTTTTAACACAACTCGCCAGGTGCCATGTCGACCGGAACATAAATGGCAATTTATGATTAAAATATATGCCTGATTGATCCATACATGGCTGTAATACATTAAACGAATGTGGTGTTATTCGTTAACAGCACAAACAACTTCAAAGGTCGCGTATCCATATTCCATGCATTTTAGGAATATAAAAATAATTCGTATTTTTATGGCGTTTATGACGATTAAACGCCGGTGGTAAATGGTAAATTTCATAAATCTATCTATATATCCATAAAGCGCTAAATAAACGCAGGTAGTAAATGCAAATTCCACGACGAGCTAAAGCGCTTTATGGAAAAGCCTTTCACTACTTGCGTTTAAAACCGCATAATCGACGAAAAGATCCAAATCAGTTCTTATATTTATATTATTTTCGCTACAGTTTCAACATTAACTGGCTCTGGGAGAATGATAGTGATAAAAAAATGCAAGTTGCTTTGTTTGTTTGTTTGGTGCTTTACGTCATTTTCAACACGTGTAAGGTTATATATATATGACGGTCGATTTGTTTGAGGTGGAGGCAGACCATCCACTTTTCCTGGGTAGAACCAGTACTGTACACTTCCCGCCATCCGTAAGAATTGTCACTTCCTCACTTACAAGTCAATCTCCCAGTGGGATTCGAACCCGCAGAGTTGAGAGGCGAAGGTTTACAACGCAACGTCGTTAACCATTCGGCCATGGAGACGCTGGAAAAAAATCGTCAGTGTATCTTTAGTATCCTTACCAAGGCACATTGGATGCGCAGGCAGTAAAGAAAAGAAGTTAATTCAAATGTAAACACTTTATTATGGACATGCACAATATGCTTTCATGTAAAATGTCCACGGTTACTGAAAGTGAGAGCAACCTATAACCTGACATTTAAAAACTGCTGAACAAATGCTATATGCGTTGACTAACGTGTATGCCGTCACGTAACCTGTCTAGACCAATGTACTTCCTAACATTTAAAAACTGCTGGGGAAACGTTTAGTAATGTGATCAGGAAAACAAGTTCTTGTATACCGAATAAGGCTATTCTCGTTTTACATGGGGGTGGAAAGTCTTATATTCCGATAAAAAGACATTTTTCTATCTTCACCGGATACACATGAACGTTTCTCAGCCCGGGGATTTCTCCCAGACTTTCCACCTACGGTGTTAAGATTCTGGAAACGACTTGATGCATTTATTACTTTCAAGCAAATACGAGTATACACATAAAGAAATATAAAAATAAAAAAACACACTAGTTTCGGTCCTATCCATAATATCGACATAATTAAACACTGAGCCAGTATTACTGTACAAGAAGTAGATAAGGAAAGTTATGTGAGGTATTAGAAAATAATTATTAAACCAGAAGTAAAATACATACAAACACATTTGGTTAGTTAGATATTCATTTTATTCAATATATTAAGAGTGGTATAAGGAACACTCTAATACAAGGAAGGCAAGAGTGGTATAAGGGACACTCTAATACAAGGAAGGCAAAGAGAAATAGAAAAAATCTCAAGAAATGTTCTTCGGTTTGACCATTGCAGGCGCTGTTTAAACTCGCGAGCCAGTTAAACTGGTTGTGCCGGAGACGTGTTACATATAACAAAAGATAAAAACGAACACTGACCACGAATACGCATATGCATGAAATATGTTTTAATCATAAATTACAACTTGAAGTATTCGTTAAACTTTATAATACATTTGAAAAAAGTTGAATCATGGCCAAGTGATGAAATAATTATGCAAGAGACAAAAGATGGGAAAAAGCATGCAGCAAACCAGATCTGAAACTTGAAATATAGTTTATTAGAAACATATTGAGTCGACCTAAAACTGGAGACACACGCTGGAAACATGTTTTGGAAGCAATTGGACATATAGTTGTCCTAGGTTCAAATCTAATCAGACATTTACAAGAGTGTTTGGCTTGAATCCCCAATGCTATATTGTAAAATCCACACATTGCAATGTACGACATTATGCCAGCAATTTACGGCATTGCGCCAAGTGATGGTTAAAAGTATGTATACGTTAATCGTAAAACTGTCATAAATTGGTGTGACAGTGTGTGTGTGAGCACGCGTGCGCGTGTGCGAGTGCGCACGTTTGGGTCGATTTTCAAATTTTTGTTTTTGGATTTCATGACGTAAATAAAATGACTGGATTGTTCAATATGTGCACGGGACTCGTTAGACGATTGTCTTACCTTGACCCTATAAACGTCTGCAACAATGTACACACTCCACAAGCAAATATCATGTTCCCCATGATGATAGATTTCACGTGCATTTCATCGGGAATTCCTATGGCACATATTATAGTCGCCATTATCCCGGGGGTGGCCAGATTAGAACTGAGCAGCATCAAATAATGCTGGGAAATAACAAAATATAACAATATGGAAACGATTGAAATGTCAAACACACAATATAATACAAATTGTTTACACTGTAGAAATTATATTATAGTGTATCCTGTCATACGGTCACGTTCAAATTCTATAGCAGAGTTCGCCTGTGCTATTTTTAGAAGCAGATTCCTGCTGATCGATGACATCATTCCAAAGAGCCCGTATGTCAGGCACAAGTCTGGAGCCCGTATTTCAGACACAAGTCTGGAGCCCGTATGTCAGACAAAAGTGGATGCTGACAGCGATGTAAAACACAAGCTAACTGCTGACTTTGAAATATATGTCATATTTTAACAATTTATTCGACCCAAAAATATATTAATGTGGAGATGTGTCTAAAACTCACGGCACCCCGTAACTTGCATATTTGAAAATTACTATTAATAATTATTTGAAAAGTATAACGCAAATTGTTTTCGCATATTACTAATTGTTGAATACTATATGATGAAAAACGAAGAAATTTGGAATCTCTTGTAATACCCTTGTTAACCCTTAACCCTCTACATATATACAATGGACTGTTCTTTCATTGAATTAAAGACCATTCCATTTATGTGACAAAGGGGTATTTTGGGGGAAATGACTGATCAGCAGCCGGACATTGTAAACAGTGATCAGCCTGCGAGTTACTCGCTTAGCGGGTAAAGGATTAAATTATATGATACCGGATAGATAAATCAAAAGAGTTTATTTCAACAGGTGATGAATATTTTAAGATTGTCTCATGTCCGTACAGATTACACGATATCGTGAAGTTGTGCGATTAGCGTGGCGTTTTTTTCCAGAATCACGTCAACATTAATTCCCGCTTTTTTCAGATTTATTGAGTATGCATAGATTTATAGAGAAACGCATAGAGAAACTTTATTCGTGTTAGCCGTCCGGCTTCAGATCAATATGTATTTATAAAGTCAATACACGTTTTTATCTACAGAGGTACATGGCAATCTTGAGTTTTTAAAACTCGCGGATTCCCGTTAGATTTCTACATAAGCTGCATTGTTGCAAATCATTAATAGTAATTATTAGAACAGTTTTAAGTAAATTGTTTTTGCATATTACTAACTGTTAATTATATATGCACCAATAATATATCTATACCCATGCACAGACATATTAATAAACTGATAGGAAACTTCCTTTAACCAATGAAGTAACCAAAATATCACGTGGCACCTTAACTTTTCCTTCTATCTCCTCTCTCAATTATTCACTGATTTTGATGAGAATACATTCAAACGATTCATAGTGAATAGCAAAATGGTATTATAATAATTTATGTTTATTTTGGAAGTAAAATATTGTATAAAAAAATGTTTAAAGTTAAAAATGTCATCATTTTCGTTTTTCTCTTAAAAATCAAGGTTTTGACATAGTCAAAGTTTCCGTCAAGCTCCGTCAAACTCCTTTTTCGCTCTAAATGTAAGAGAAAGGAAATACTATCATTGGAAAGAAAATTAAATTTGTGATGGTATTTGGCATGAATGAAACTTGTATCTATAAAACTCTTCATAATATGTGTGTTTAAAGTTGGGAAATAATTTGTTAAATTTTCGCACTGTGCCACATGAAATTTAGATAATTTTCGTAGTGTCCAATCTATTTGTTATTAGGTCTGTGACCCATGTTAGAGTAACGAAGAATATTGAAACTGAAAATTGCATTTAATTATATCCAAGCAGACTTAATGCGAAATTGATAATGGATTAATATATCGATATGCTAATTTTAATTAATGACAAAAAAAATAGTGCCATGTGTCCCTTACAGTTAGACTGTATAGTATACCTGGAATCCCAAGAGTATAGTAGTTATCCATGGCGGGTTGTCGTCCACCTTGTACTGCAGACCAGACAGAATTGACTGCATCCTTTTGCCTCTTTTTGTTGCGCTTGTGCCGGTCTGAAAACGATGTTTAATAAATCAGCAAAAGAAAAAACAAAAAAGTCTCATATAAAATTAATACAGATGCCTTGCAACTTATTTTGCACTAAAATGGGTCAACTAATAATGTTTGCTTATCAGGCGTTGACTGATATTAAAAGCATGCGGAATATCTCGGCGTTTACTGTATGTAGGTTTATATCACGTCATTAAACGTTAGGACGAAAAAGCAAGATGGCTGCGTCAAATTCTGTTTCATAGATAAAACTAGCGTAAACCATTCAAAATAATGGGGATACTTTGCATGATGATAAGAATATTATAGGTGACAATTACTATCTAGTTAATTTGGCTAGGCATGAAAAGGCAGAATGACTCGGCAGAGCCTCGCCATTCCTTGTTTTCTAAAGAAATACCCGCCTGGCTATACCCTCTAACAAACTTGGCAGCAGTAACCCTTACAGGTACCAGTGGCGTAGCTGCACTAAGGCACTACAGGCCCGGGCCTAAAGATTATTCTGGGAAACGAAAATTTTGAAAATGCCAAATCTGCAATAAAAACTGCGAGTTGGGTAATGATAATCAAAAAGAAATGTACAGTTGTATGTGTGTCTAATTAAAATTAAGCAAAAACATGTATGTTTTAGCATTTAAATGCATCTCGAAAATGCACCAGAATGCGCCAAAAACACCTTACAGTGCTAAGAAATTAAACGGGCCTGAAGCTTTAAAAAGGCCAGCTACGCCCCTGGCTACATATATATATATATATAATGGACTGTTCTTTCTTTGAATTAAGACTATTCCATTTATGTGTGTGTTTTTTTGGGGTGGAGGGTGGCTGATCAGCAGCCGGACATTGTAAACCCTGATCAGCAGGCTGATCTGGGTTTACAATGGACACAAAGGCTAATTTAGTCGTGCTTAGAGCTTTAAGAGTTAATATAAATTGTACAATGTTTCACATGTATGCACTCGTTTGCCTCAACTAGCTAACTTCAAACGTTTACCTTACAATGAATTACCATAAAATCCATTAAGCTAAAATAACCGCTGAGCATTAACGCTTCTCTTACATAGCTCCGTAACATAACCTAGATGATAAATCAAATGCTATCAAGTACACTTAACTTCCAGCCTTGAAAGCCCAGACATCATTACGATACTTCCCAATTCACCAGCTGAGATCAGAGTGCCATGCTTACAACGCAGGCCGTCGATCTGTATTTGCAAATTTTCTATATAGCACCGCACTGAAAAGTGTGTGTTTTATTTGGTTTCCATGTTTTGCGTAGGGTACTTGTTGGTGGTTAGGTTATTATAGCAAATAACAATTTACAGATAGCCTTGTCCCTTCAAATGATCCCTTCTTGTTGACGATACTTTGAATAATCATTTAGCACTTTATTTGTATTTGTTTTCTATTTTATTAATAATATTAATTATTACGTGTTTAAATTCAACATATTACTTATGTATTCATATATATTATATTATTCAGTGAAGAAACAGTTTTCCAATATATCATTCATTAAAAACAGTTAACGACTACCTACATTTGCTATCACTGACTTATTTACTGAGCAAAATAAATTTAGCACATAAAACGAATGCCATTTCCATAGACGAGATACAAAGCCGTGTATGTTTAGATGAATGATAAAGTGACATAGATATGCTAAAAAGTGATTTTTAAACAAAATTGGTATAATAAAAAATAAAGCAAATATGATGGGAATATACTTTTATAGGTTATCGAAAATCGTTCCCATTTTAAATGAAAAGGGAGGTAATCAAAATTACGGAATTTGGAATGTTTTTGTTTGAGAATAACAATCGTTTGTGGACACATTTCATCGTTTTTTAAATAATGACAGAATCGGCAATTCTTATCCACGCCAATCATTACATTTGTTTAAAGCAGTACGTTTGTATAATGGAATAAGTTGTTTTAAAGATATGGGAGGTAATTTTGCTACTTCGCTTAGAAAATAATAAAATAACACAATTTTTTTAAAAATCATATCCTCACCTAGCATTTCTAATATCTTCAAACACTTATATCAATGTTCATAAGTTTAATCTATGTCCCTTAAATGTCGTGCTGAACTTGTTTTGTATATTTTTTTTCTTTCGTGTCTTTGTTTGCTTTGAGAAACACTTAACAGAACTGTAACTAATGTTGTAATAACTTGTAGTTCAATCCATTTACTTATGTCGCTATGAATATTGTGATGTTGAATTTATATATTGTAACATATCTGCAATAAAATATTATTAAAATAAACCGTCGAGCGGCCATTTTGCTCTTGCATGAAGCTTGCTTGCGTTCAGTTGATTGTGGTTATTTGTTTTTCTAAGTAGATAATGAAAATGTCGAAAACATTACAATACAACATTGTTGAATGTCTATAACATTACAAAATAACATTGTTGAATGTCTAAAACATCACAATACAACATGGTTGAATGTCTATAACAGTACAATACAACATGGTTGAATGTCTAAAACATTACAATACAACATGGTTGAATGTCTAACACATTAAAATACAACATGGTTGAATGTCTATAACAGTACAATACAACATGGTTGAATGTCTAACACATTACAATACAACATTGTTGAATGTCTATAACAGTACAATACATCATGGTTGAATGTCGAAAACATTACAATACAACATTGTTGAATGTCTATAACAGTACAATACATCATGGTTGAATGTCGGAAACATTACAATACAACATTGTTGAATGTCTATAACAGTACAATACAACATGGTTGAATGTTTATAACAGTACAATACAACATGGTTGAATGTCTATAACAGTACAATACAACATGGTTGAATGTCTAACACATTAAAATACAACATGGTTGAATGCCTAACACATTACAATACAACATTGTTGAATGTCTATAACAGTACAATACATATGGTTGAATGTCTATAACATTACAATACAACATGGTTGAATGTCTATAACAGTACAATACAACATGTTTGAATGTCTAACACATTAAAATACAACATGGTTGAATGTCTAAAACATTACAATACAACATTGTTAAATGTCTAAAACATTACCATACAAAAGTGTTGCTATTTCGTATAAAAAGAAAAATTGTAATAGCTTTATATAGATATCGCTTCCAAATTCCGAATTATTTACACTCGCGTATGTTCATACATATGAACAATATTTATGAACATCAATGTTACAAAAAACATTTACATTTCAATGGCGACAATTCATCAAACAGAATTTAAACATGAATACGGCAGAAAACGACTATATACCCCCCAAAAAAGTATTATAGATGTTACATGATTTATAGTACTAATGATGATGATGATGATGATGATGATGATTGTATGATAATAATAAATATATTAATAATAAGATAATAATAATACTAAATAATAACTATACATACTAATGATTGTTTCAGTTAGTGAAAATGGCATAATACTTATGTCTTCAACGTTAAACAAACATGCTAACATGCTTGAATGTCATTGTTTAATTTTCCAGAACGCCGTGAGATCGCAAGAAAAATCTGATATTTTTCGTGAAGATGGAGATGTCACGGCGTCCTCACGGCGACCAAGGCGTTGCTACGGAGCTCCCATGGCGTTCTATCGCGTTCCTACGGAGTTCTTGTTGGCGATTGTCTGCGCTCTCACGGCGCTTCCACTGCGTGCACTGCGCTTTCACGGCGCTCACACTGCGCTGACGGCGTGTTGAAGACGTTTGTAATTCATTTATACTATTTTGTTCGTTTTTGTCATGCAAACGCCGATGGACGCGGTAGAAGCGCCTTGGGAGCGCAATGATCGCCGTGACAGCTCCGTACAGTCGTTGTAAGAGCGCAGTAAAATAAATAACACTCCGTATAAGCGCCGTAGACGCGCCGTATAAGCGCGGTAGAGTCGCAGTGACATCTCAGAGAACGCAGTACAATCTCAGTGCAAGCGCCACCGACAACCACAGCGTTCGCACTGCGACCTCTGTGCGCGCCCGCGGAGCTCCTGTGGCGTTGTAGGAGACCTTACTGCGCTGCTATGGCGACCTTACGGCGACCCCACTGCGCTCTTATCAGAACGCCGAGCGACGGCGTTTGTTTTGTGCATGCTCAAAGTGCGCGCCGTCGCTTGGCGTTCTATGCGATCCCAATGCGTCTACTGGCGATGCCACTGCGTTGCTGCGGCGATGCTTGCGATCGTATTGCGCGCACCTTGGCGTTCTGCATTTTTCTTGGACGCCGTTGGATCGCCGTGAGAACGCGGCCCTAGTGTGACAGGGGTTTAAGCTGATAACCATGACACTATAAGAATACGTCAAACTATGAACTGAAAACCATGATGTCTAAACCGTATTAGTGTGTATTTAAACCGTGCTTCATAGTATTGTGTAGTTTAATACTTTCGTCAATGTTATTCCATCATTTCAAATTTATGAAAGTATTATTGTTAATAATATATTTTCAAGTAATGTATGTAACAGTATAGTAAAATGGACCGGGCTTCTGTTGTGCCTGAGCGTGGGGAACTATATTTATTTAGACAAAGACAATGCAATGCATGAAATGGAACGTGCAACTTATATTTCTTCGGAAATATCCAATAATATTAAAGACAAAACGACATTTCCTCCCCAGAAATGAGTATGTATACTACATTTATTTACGAGGGATTAATGACGTTTACTAAATTGTTAATAAGTAAAAAATCGGGGGAACAGAGAAATCCATATAATTTAAAAATAGATAAAAAATGCGACATTTAAACGTTAAAACGTAAATTAAGACGTTAACAATTGAACAAATCAATGCGATAATATGATTATTTACCTTATAAAATCTCAGTATTTATAAATCCAAACCAGTGAATTTCACAAATGATATTCCTGGACCGAATTCAAGGAACCTTTCTAGAAAATCAATATGTTGGAAGCGTCTTTTATAAACTTGTTTCTGACTCAGACGTTCCCAGCCAGGTCGACGCGATCGCCCTTTTCGATTGTGCAGTGTATCTATTTATAGCTCTGCTTTGAATCGATAAAGTATCATGGAAACAGGAAAAATGTATCAGTAATTTTCCATTTTGGAACGATACACAGTTGAGAAATTTTCCGTATGAGTTTATGCGTAGAGTAAAGCATGGAGTGGAGTTTTGGAGTGAAGCCTTGAAGTGGAGTTTTTGAGTACATGCTTGGGCATGCTTTGGAAGATCTGTTTGGGCTAACTTTGATGATTTGTTTTACTTGCAACGAGTGTCTATTTTTTAATAGTTGACTATTAATTGCTGCGTTTGCTACAGTACTGTTGGGTCTGTTGCCACTTTTACTGCATTCATTCATTCATTCATTACTGCATTAAAGTTATTTTCCTCATGCTATTTTACCCCCTAGTGTTTCTAATGCTATTATTTATAGTACTCCTACCAATATGTTATTATTACTACTATACTACATGTACTAGAACTGTCATTTTGTTGATACTACCATTGCAATAGATGGCCGAGTATAACAATTCTACAACGAATTTGCATTGCCTTGCATTCCATCCACCCATCTCTCCAACCACACATACATACATACATGCATCAAAGCAGAATGACATTAACAAACAATATATCGTGTTATGTCAGCAGTCAGCGTAAACGTTCACGGAAATAGCACTTTCTTCTCATTTCCTGATACAAGTTAGATACCTGTAAGCTGTGCACAGTTTTGCGGTCACCTGGTTTAAACTTAAATTGATGAAGCTCGCACACTCACGTTTATAAATTGATATGACCGCTTGAGATAAACATTGTCCATGAGATTGTGTTGTTAATCTCATATTCCTGGAGCATACACTGAATCATGGCTTGGACTCATTAGCCTGGCCTGGCTCGTCTTGGCCTAAGATATATTGGTGCCTTGGTACAAGGTCAGGTCATACAAAAGGTCTTTAACGTATAAATGTACATTGAAACAAAGGTTATTGCTCTTAAGACTTGGGTAAATAGTTGTGTAGCTAATGTCGTGTATGTTATTTCTTAATAGTCAGTGACTTACAATAAAGCAAAAACATGCCTATTGTAATCCCTTTTGTGTTTTTGACGACTTATTTTGCCTTTTATTCATCTTTAACGTTGTTCTTTGTTTCTGTGTGTGCTTGTTTTTGACTGTCGTCCTTCAATGCTACTTTTCCTGTTCGATATTTTATCAACTTTTACTATTTATGAATGACCCTCGCAAGGTACTCGCTAGCGTCCTACTCCGTACATCGGTATTGTACCATGAGGGCTACCGCCTTGGAACGGTCAGCGGCTAAAAAAGCCGCTGAGGGTTTAAACCAGGTGCTAGGGTGCACCAACTCCCACTCTTACCCTATTGTCATCCCAATAAACGGGACAGTGTAAATAAAGACATCCATAATTATTATGTTGAAACGACACATTTTTGTCTTAAAAGTATGAAATGAAACAAGTTTGTGTGTTTAGATGATAAAATGAAAACGAGCTCCATTAAAGTGCAACAGCATATCGCTTTCATGAAAAATTACATTTAATAATGGAAACAAGCGCACTTTTTAAAAAAGTAACTTACAACTCCAATGCACAGCATTAATGTCTCGCCAGGGGGGCCTCGTACAATTAAATATGTTGTTAATGACCACTGTCTTCATAATTAAAAAAACATGTATAAAATGTAATGACACTAAATTTGGTCTTGATATTTAAATCAAGCAGTATCACATAGTCTAACATTTTACAAAGTTTCATAAAACGAAGAATGCTCTGGTAGGTTTTCTTAGCTACACACTAAGTTTTGTTTGTATCTGTCTCAAAAACTGCTATTCGATTACAAGTCTTGGGTCAGTTTGTTTACAATTCTAGGGAACTGACCCTAGAATTGCTAATAAAGATATGAAATGCCGAAGATATGAAATCAGTATTGTTAAATTTACTGATCTTTTGAGATCAACGAGCCCAATACTGGTGGTTTTGAAGCAGAATATCGCTTAAGCCGGTGCTAGGGTGCGTGGAAAGTGTTGCTTCTTGCACTACCTCTCATAAACAGACCCAACAAAAATGAAATATAGGGTCCTATAGAAACCACAGCGTCCGAACGAAATGGCATCGTAGGTCCGCACTGTACTGTAAACAAGGACTTGATAATACAATGAAAGAGACAAAAAACAACAGAAAGGGTGGAGAAGACAGGGTTACCGACTTGGAACGGTCAGTAGGCAATAAGGCCTACTGGTTAGCTTGAATCGATTTTATATGCGCACAATCCTCGCTATTATCCTGTCTTCAGCGCCCAAATAGACAAGACAGTGTAAACACAACTACATCCCATCAAAAGGAATTCTCTAACAATAAAGTCCACATCCAGAGAAACTAACTAAAGAAACACATACAAAATAATAAACATCTCAGGATGTATCCAGAATCGTACTGAACAACCATGAAGAGAAAACCAATCTAGGGTACGACCAGAAAAGCCGAGGGACGAAAGCTCATGCACCCATCTCCCTTAGTTGGTGTTTCAGTAGGTACAATCATAGAGTCCCAAGAGGTAGTCCAGTCATCGCACAAGTGAAAAGTGAAGCGTAATGACTGACTGTAGAGGGGTCAATCACTAAATATGCAGTGCGCTGTAAAAACCGAGTCTGCTATTTTATTCTCTTGTTGCTTTCAAAGGACCACCCTTATCAGTATTTATTACCATTATATCCCAATGATGAGATGCAACGCATTCAATGTGTGACACCACCAATTCAAATGTTATATCCTAATACTGAATTTGATAACACTGAGTTATTTTAAAATGAGTGATATCACTTATATTCAAATGTACGATATTTGCCATGCTAACCAAATAACTGCTTCCGTGTGTGTTTTTCCCCATTATATTTAGCAATGTTCCTGGTATCACGAAATTGTTTCAAAAGCAAGGTACATATTCGAATGTGTGCTCATATAAATTTTGATAATCTATGTGAAAACTGTCTGCAACTTTTGTCACTATGACTGCTGCTGATATAATAATGCATATCTTAACGTTTCACAGTTAGAAAACACTATTTTGGACTGTGTAATTTATTTTAGGTAACACTTTTGCAGGTGTTAATGTCACACTTATAAAAAGGTGTGTAAGAGTTTTAAAATTAGTTTTCTTTAAATAATGTCCATTAACGACATATATATTAACAGTGTTGATCATATACCCACTGAATAGGAACTTTTAGACTATACGTCATAAACTATCCCAACGGAAAAAATTAACGGAAAAAGGAAAAACGCAACTCGGGAATTTCCGTTATATAATTTATATACTGTACACTTAATTACAAGTAATACTCCAGAGAAATCCCAAGATGTTCTGTAAAAAAAAAGAAAGATCCAACTAGTTACAGGAAGGACAAAATTGTGCTGTTGTAGACTTTTATCTTTGTTTTTTACTTATATTACCTATTAATGCTGCCTTGTTGGTTAGAGAATAGTTCATGGCGGGGATTTCTTTATTTACACTGTCCGTTTTATCGGGTTGAAAGTAGGGTAAGTGTGGGGTTTGGTGCACCCTGGAACCTGGTTTAAACCCCCAGCGTTTGTTTTTGCCACGGACCGTTCCAAGGCGTTAGCCCCATCGCTCTGCATGTTTAAAGGTTCAAGGCCCATTCTGCGTATTTTATTCTCCAAAAGACGACAAGACGACAGAACGACAAGACGACAGAACGAAAAGACGACAGAACGAAAAGATGCCAAATGCATCGCGAAAAGATGACAGAATGACAAGACGACAAGACGACAGAACGACAAAACGACAGAACGAAAAGACTACAGAAGGCCGCACGAAATAACGAAAAGACGACAATCTCAAATGGCGTCTAGGCTGAAGTGTCATCTTTTCGTCTTTTTGTGTGGCGTTCTGTCGTCTTTTCGCCCATGAAATGTCGTCTTTCCGTTCTGTCGTCTTTTCGCGCTGCATTTGGCGTCTTTTCGCCCATAACTCTATGGAAATGACTTGACTAGTAATGCAAAGAAGATGAAATAAAATAGATGATAGATAGATAAAAGTAAAATAAAGAAATAAATAAGGCATAATACACGGACCATAATGATAGTTAAATAACTTTATAATAAACTCAATAGAACCATCCGTGTATAAAATAACCACTTGTGACCATTCATTTTCTGAATTAGACAATATCAAAGTCAATGGCATTCATTTTAAATCAAAATTCGGAAAAAAAATTCGTTTAGATCTACACAAGTTTACGCGACAGATGTGCATGAACACATCAAAATGGGATTACATCTATTAATAATATTATTGTATTCTCCCTGGAAAAAAACGTAGTAAATTAGTCGAATTTGACAGTTCAACAAAGTCATTACTGAAGTATATGATAAATAGAATAACAAATGTGTATGCTAAAGCTCTCGGACTGATATGGCGTCTCAGGCCTGATATAGGGTGTCATATCAAAATACCCATTTATTATTCTCTATGTTATGTATCTCAATTTAAACACACACTGACCACTGCTCAGTGAATGGTCTGTGAATATGTTGAGAAGGATTAGTGTGTTGACAACAAAGAATGAACGGACTTTGTATAATGGATGGACAATTTTATGTAGGGAAGGAATCTTGTGGAGAAAAAATATGCTTTTATAAACTTGTTATGGACTGATTTTGCTATTTATTTCTCCTTCTACCTAGATTGGTCTAGGTAGAATATATTATATCGCAAATTCTGTGTAAAAATACTTACAAATGTATTAGTTCTATAACTTCAAATGTCCTACATATTTCAATGTATACTGAAAGGAAAAAGAATCGCAGGGTGCGTATTTCCGCTATATATTGTATGTTTAATATGCTACTGCTAATCGAATGGTACAGGGCGACATTAGGCCTGTCCTTTTAGAAAGAAGGTTTAAACAGCACTGAACACACCAATGGTTACACCTTTAAAGTTTCATTATCGTTAGAATGCGCTTTGGCTCTAGCAGGTGAGCAAACTTAGGCTTTAAATGTTGCAATCACTTAACATTAAATACAGTACTGAACTGGCTCAATTTTTCAAAGAGGAACTTCAGCATTTATGAATTTATTGTTACAACGTGTACTGTGATTAAAATGTCTACAACATCACAGTTGTGTCCTTTCTCTAACTAACTGCACTTTTTTTTTTACAAAACATCTTGGGATTTCCTTGGAATATATATGGAATTAAGTTTGCAGTATATGCAATATATAGCGGAAATACGCACCCTGCGTTTCTTTTTCCTTTCAGTATAATTTACAAAGACAATACATGAACCTTAATGTCAAAACATCTTACGCACGGTTTGCGTCTTGCTTCTAAAAACACAACTGAATTGGGGTTTAAGGCGTCCCAACACATGAAAGGTTATATTGCGCCTATCAGTAATGAACGTGCCAAGCTCATCCTCCATTTACATCAAGATAAACTATGGAGAATGGGCCTAGAACCTTCTCACCTGCAGAATTACAGAGTTGCTGCAAATTCTATTGTAGACACTCCATTTATGCTGGAGCCATGTGTATTGTTTTTCTGCCACTGCTCTAGTGATTTGAGCGAGATGCACCTGAAACAATGCAGGGGTCATGATGAAGACCTTTAATGAGCATGAACAAAAATCATAAAAAGAACATGAATTTGGGGGTGGGGGTTCTACCCATCTGCCTACCCCTCTAACGGGATCTGCAGTGGCCCTATTCTTTGCCCGGGAACCACACGGGGCTGACAACAAAAAAATGAACGGACTGCATATAATGGATGGACAATTTTATGTAGGAAAGGAATCCTTTGGAGAAAAAAATTACTTTTATATGGACTTATTTTACTATTTATTGCTCCTCCTACCTAACTATACAATGCTGACATATTAAATAAATCGGTAAAAAATTAAGTAAGAACATTGAATTTTAAAAAGAATATGTACCCACCATTGCGTAGCCATTCAGTACAATATACAGTCCAGTATTGTCAGAGTATCAATTAAAATGCTTCAAAAAAGGTGAGCCTGTCATTTAAATTGTTTATTAAAGTCTAATCACGTTTGAACTATATACCACGGTCTCTTGTTTACGCGGTCAATCCCAAAATAGAAAGATAATGTATTGATATTTACGGAATATTTAAAATAATTTGCATTTTTTTCAACGTTTATGCGGTTTAAAACGACACGCTAGAGTGTTTATGGTAAATTTGCCATTTACTAACGGTGTTTAAAACCGCATAAACGTCGAACAATTCTTCTATTTGAATTATATTCCCGTCGCTATAGTACCAACGATATCGTGTCTTTGGAGAATGATAATGATAAAAATTGCAGGAGAGGCAACAACTATCAGTGTATTTTCAGGCAGCGGAATAGCCAGTTTCTCTTGAGACACATTGGACGCATGCGCAGTAGCCCCGCCATTCTATTGAGACACATTGGACGCATGCGCAGTAGTCCCGCCATTCTATTGAGACACATTGGACGCATGCGCGGTAGTCCCGCCATTCTATTGAGACGCATTGGAATCGTGCTTGTGAACGGTCAGTGGAAACAATTCCAGTTCCAGTTAGAAGCTGAAAGGGACATCAGCACGTTTGAATTAGTATCGTGCTTTTTAAGTGTGTGGAGGGTGATACGGTTTAAGGTTCCACAATCCCTCTTGTACATAATTAAGTGAGCGTCCACCAGGTAGTTCGGACTATATGTATGTGTGTGTCATTTATAGCTATATAACAGGTGATTGCACACGGAACATACGATACTGCACTATATATTATGTGCTTGTTTCATAGATACAGAAAATTGCACACGAAACATACGATATTTAACTACGTATATGCGTGTTTCTCAGTTACAGAACATTGCACACGATAATACGATATTGAACTATGTATGTGCTAGTTTCATAGTTACAGAACATTGCCTACGGAACATATGATATTGAACTACGTATGTGCGCGTTCCATAGTTACAGAACATTGCATACGGAACATACGATATTGAACTATTTGTGTGCTTGTTTCATAGTTACATACGATATTGAATTAGGTATGTGCTTGTTTCATAGTTACAGAACATTGCACACGGAACATACGATATTGAACTAGGTATGTGCTTGTTTCATACTTACAGAACATTGCATACGGAACATACGATATTGAGCTACGTATGTGCGTGTTTCATACTTACAGAACATTGCACACGGAACATACGATATTGAACTACGTGTGTGCTTGTTTCATACTTACAGAACATTGCATACGGAACATACGATATTGAACTACGTATGTGCGTGTTTCATACTTACAGAACATTGCACGCGGAACATACGATATTGAACTACGTGTGTGCTTGTTTCATACTTACAGAACATTGCATACGGAACATACGATATTGAACTACGTATGTGCGTGTTTCATACTTACAGAACATTGCACGCGGAACATACGATATTGAACTACGTGTGTGCTTGTTTCATACTTACAGAACATTGCATACGAAGCATACGATATTGAACTATTTGTGTGCTTGTTTCATACTTACAGAACATTGCATACGGAACATACGATATTGAACTATTTGTGTGCTTGTTTCATAGTTACAGAACATTGCATACGGAACATACGATATTGAACTATTTGTGTGCTTGTTTCATACTTACAGAACATTGCATACGGAACATACGATATTGATATATTTATGTGCTTGTTTCATACTTACAGAACCATACGATATTGAACTATGTGTGTGCTTGTTTCATACTACAGAACATTGCATCCGGAACATATGATATTGAACTATTTGTGTGCTTGTTTCATGGTTACAGAACATTGCATACGGAACATACGATATTGAACTATTTGTGTGCTTGTTTCATAGTTACAGAACATTGCATAAGGAACATACGATATTGAATTAGGTATGTGCTTGTTTCATGCTTATGTGCGCGGGGTATAGTTACAGAACATTTGAGTGCACGAGAAACATGCGTTTTATTTATATGTCCTATATAGTTACAGAACAGTTAATTGCATGCGGAAACAATGAGTGTGGGCAGACACTGGACATGTGCTCAGCTGTATTGTACAGTTGTTTATGGGACTACATGTGCATTTCTTACAGGTGTAAATACCTATTACACTTTCAATTGGCTCATTTCTCTTGTGGATAGAAGATTGATTGACATAACGGAACTATGTATATTGTGCCATCAAGAACATTTAAAGAAACTAACCCTCCAAATAAGGGCAAAATTGCACTACAAAACCATTTATCACAACTCTAGTCAGGTGTTCAGGTCATGTAACAATGCGTATGTGCCGATTAAACGTATAGTTTCATAATCAAAGGTTTTTAAAATACCCGTGATTGAATATGCGTAAAATGAATTATGACGCTCCAGTTTTGGGGTTTGGTCTGCTGGTTAAAGCGGTTTATACTGTGTCTATAGAGCTTGGATTCTCAAAATAGGTAAATTATAGAATTATATATATACCTCGCCGTCAGTAGGTTAAGAAACGGTGTACATAATTATGTTGTACAATGTGGTTGTTGTTGGCGAGATAGCTACTGCAACCACTAGGTTACATGATTAGACGTTAGATTAAGCACGTCTAACGTATGATCATACACACGAATTAGTTACTTTGACTTTGCGTATATTAACCTTGCAGTAGGCAGTCATTGACCTTATTATACCTTTGTCGTAGATGTAATGTGATGTGGTTCACGACGGCTTACAGGTCCAGGGAGATCCAGAATAACCATTCAAGTCCGGACCGAGTTTCGCTCAGTTATTAAAGTAACTATCCCACCAACAACAGACACATTTTACAAAATATTTACACCATTTCTAAACCTATTGACGACGAGGTATATATATATATATATATATATATATATAACACATAATTTGAGAATCCAATTCATTTTAAGCAAGTACAGAGGTATCAAAGAACAAGTTAATAAACTATAGTTGTATTCAGCAAAATACATTATTATATGACCTGGACAGAGTTTTGATAAACGGTTTTGTGGTGTAATGTTGTCGTTATAGCTACTTTAAAACAATATAGGGGTGAAGTTGGGTTCTATGGGCATCCAGGTAGCCCAGGCATTTATTTCAGTTTAAATTGTTTATGTACTCACCTAGATAATGCTATACAGATCCCAAATCACACATTGGTTGAGCTAAGAAAAAATATTTTAAGAGATGTAGATATAATTATAATATATAATAGCTTAAACACAAACCTTTATCTGCCTATATTGTACATTGTATAGGCCATCACAGTTCTGGTTACATGGGACGCAAGAATTTTTAGAAGACAACATTACTGATGCAGCCCTTTTGGTAATAATATAAGGAAATCCTTGTCCAAATGTGGTGGAGCTGGGACAAGAAATTAAAAGACATAGACCTGTAAACACAACTTACACCCTACATATGGTTTGATAGCCCAGGGTTTATAGGATCAAAAAAACAAAATTACTTATGCAGTCCTTAAGATAATAATATAAGGAAGCTCATGACCAAATTTGGTTGAGCTGGACAATAAATATGAGATATAGACCTTAAGACAGCTTACACGCAAAACTCGATGTGGTATGGGACGCCGACGCCAGGATGATTACATTTTAAGCTCTCTTATAGAGCTGCAGATAAGCTGAGTTTTTGAGTATGAGCATTTTACTTATACCTTTTTTCTTTCTTTTTTTTACAAAACCCCTCATTTTTTTAATTGTTTTGTATCTTTACTCATCAAGTTACTACTATTATAAAAAAACAACATGAGTATTATATTTGTATGTATCGTCCTGTGGAAAAGTTTGTTCAATATTTGCATGATGAGAATTGTAATAAGCATGTGTCTTATATTAAGAACATAATTATTAGGAACAAATGCCATACAGTGTTTCATTTTACTTAACGTTCATTTAGTCTGAACGCGTTCCTTGTTACTCATTTATTTTGAATCTGATAAGCAAATACCCATTCCAGTCAAAAATTACCTACAGCTCCGCTATTAGGCGGATTTCAGTAAAATCATGCTATTGTAAATATATCAACTTACTTGTTCATCTTGTCCTTGAGTTTCAGTTTCTTCGGTTCTTCCTTTCGGCATGACAGGATCTTGATATTCACAGTAAGCCTCGTTATCAATAGCTAGCCCCTTGTGCATGCTTGGAGATGGAACGTCGCCATAGTTGGACCCCGAACGAGGTGTTATAATGTATGGTCGAAATCCTTTTAGTTCAGCCATGACTGCGAGTCGTCTGTCCGCTGCTACTGTCATCTGGAAAGTTTAGTTCCAAATGTAATTAAGCTTTCTGGTTTCACCAGGGCTCAATTTTCATCCCAGGTTTCACTTATATTCAAAATATGTAACTGAGAAAATGAGTGACATAAAATGATAAATGCTTATAAAATAATTTAACATACTTGTTAATAAAGAAGATAATCTTCAAACAGACCAATGATTTGTGTATAAGTGTTATATACTTTGTTTAATCTGACATACGATAAATAAAGTATTTAATAAGATATTTTCTCTTCGACATATTTTCTCTTCGACCCGTTTTCTTGTTTATATACAATCATATCGAGGGAAATGTAAAGAATAAGATAATTAAGTTTCCCGTTGACCTCTCGCTATCCTAATAGTGACACTGTCCGCGGTGTTAACTGTTTGAGCTATATTAACATAAACAAGGCAGTAATTCAATTTACAAGTACACGTACCTAACAATGACAATCGTAAACTAGAAATAAGAGTTTCAAAGGAAACGGCACTTTTTTATTAAGTTTTGAAGTAATAATGCAACACATTTAAAATGTCTAAAGTGTTTTGCTCTTTGGCTTTGCCCTGAACAATTTCAAAGCGATCCACCCAATCTCCCCCCCCCCCCCCCCACACACACACACAACCACCACACCCCACCCCACCACCACCACCACCACCACCACCACCACCACCACCACCACCACCACGCCACCTCACCACCACCACCACCACCACCCCACCACCACCACCACCACCACCACCACACCCCACCCCACCACCACCACCACCACCACCACCACGCCACCCCACCACCACCACCACCACCACCACCACGCCACCACCCCACCCCACCACCACCACCCCACCACCACCACCACCACCACCACCACCACCACACCCCACCACCACCACTACCACCACGCCACCCCACCACCACCACCACCACCACCACCACCACCACCACCACCACCACACCCCACCACCACCACCACCACCACCACCACCACCACCACCACCACCACTACCACCACCACCACCACCACACCCCACCATCACCACACCCCACCACCACCACTACCACCACCACCACCACCACCACCACCACCACTACCACCACCACCACCACCACACCCCACCACCACCACCACCACACCCCACCACCACCACCACGCCACCACCACCACCACCATCACCACACCCCACCACCACCACCATCACCACACCCCACCACCACCACTACCACCACCACCACCACCACCACCACCACCACCACCACCACCACCACCACCACCACCACCACCACCACACCCCACCACCACCACCACCACCACCACCACGCCACCACCACCACCACCATCACCACACCCCACCACCACCACTACCACCACCACCACCACCACCACCCCCCCCCCCCCCCCACCACCCCCCCCCACCCCCCACCCCCACCCCCGTTCACTAGTACGGAGTTTTGGTCAGCCATGTTGTAGAAAACGTACGGATAACAACAGCAAATGTAGGTTAACCACGTTTTTCTCCTATTTTTGTTCATTTTATATGAATAATCAGTATTGCTATATGGTGCGGAAACATTTCCCCGTTCAAATAATATCGTACATTGTTGACATATTACTTTAAATGCTACAATTTGGATCAAAGAAAAACGATTGCTGGTGCTGAAATTCGCCCAAAGTACCCTTCAGCAATAAATATCTCATTAATTTTCAAGTTAATGAAAATTTTGAATTGGCAGATTTATTTGTTTTTCCAATATACGTGCATGTTCAAATGTTGAACTTCATTCATCCGAAATTGACCGAGATATGAATCGAAACAAAATTAATGTTTGTGTACGGGGTCTTGGGCACTTGTGTACGGAGTACTGCAAATATTCTCTTTTTACTGTACGGAGTCTTGCTTTAAATATATTGTATGAAACTATGGTTTTAATGGTACTTGCATTACATGTATTACATAAAACATTCATTGAATGTTTGTAAACAGTCAATGTAGTGTCATTAGAACTGAATCAACGTAGATTTCCTTGAACAGATATAATCATGCGAGCTATATAGATAATTAATATTAACCCATGCCGTCATCTATATCATGTGTTGTCAATGTAGTTTAAGAACCAACTTTACATTTCCTATTAACTTGCTTCGGAAAGTTTGACATAGTTTAGATGTCAGTATGGGGCATAGAATTAATTTTAACCTGACAGGCAAACTGTTTGAAAAAATACTGTAAGGATTTTTAACGCCTGTGGGACGTATAATAATACTTTATTTAAACAATATTTTATTCAAGTACTGAATGGGATTGGACAACAGGCAATGCCTATGTAAGACCTCTCCCATATCAAGGTACATATAAACAATAAATTCATATCAAACATAACATAAAATGTGGAATTGTAGTACAGTTTGCATATATTGGTTTGACAATTAACTTAGAATCTTTGAAACATGTGTACCGTGATTGTTTAGTATTAACACTTTGTACTGTCAGAAAGAATTTAAGTGAGAGAAAAAAAGAATCAACAGAAAGAAAATCATACTGGAAACCAATACGAAATATATATAAAAATGTACCGATTATTACAAAATATAATGGTTTTAGTATGAGTTTCTGTAACCAATAGTTAATTTTGGAATTTAAGATAACTGAGAAAACAGACAAACAAAAAAATAAAAAATACAATAAAAAAGGAAGAAAGATGATAATATATAAAAAAAAACTTCTAGCATTGTGACAAAACATATCTGAAAATACAATAGTATATACATACATATACATATGTACATGTACATACATCTATAATTCTACGAAAATCCCCTGGTACACTTGAAGTATTTGTGGACGATAAGTACAATTTCTGAGTTCGTAGTATCGTCTAGATTGGAACTGCCATTCAGTATCAAGTCAATGTTGATATGCGTGACATCAACAAGATTGGCTAGGGTATCAAGTAAGTCATTTCTGAATTGGTTATACAGTGTACAGTTGAAAAAGAAATGAGTATTGTCCTCACATGGATTGCCACATTTCGGACATACTGCTGAATTTGTCAAGAAATGGTCAAATAAATGCGTATTTAGATTACTTGAGTTATTTCTTAATTGACAATGGATGATGTTATCATTCCTATTTCCTATATTATAGTGATATGGACTGTCAGTCCTATGTTCAATAGCCTTAAGTTTATGCTTAAATTGTTCAACAGATGGTGCATTTTTAGCGTCTAAAAGTAAAGCATTCCACAATTTAATTGTACTCGGCAGAAAGCTGTTATAATATGATGTTGTACGACAAAGAGGGAGACGTAAGTTTAATCCTGAAGTTCGAAGGTTATAATTATTGTTTACAGGTAAGTATGGCTGGATTAAGTTATACATGTAATCTGGACTTATGCCATAACTTATTTTGTAAATAGTTACAAGTTTATGATATTTTCTTCTTTTTGTTAATGTTTCTAAGTTCAATTCAGTATATAAGTATGATCTAGAGGAATTGCATCTGAGGCCTGTTATTATTCGTGCTGCTTCAACTTGGACGCTCTGTAATAGATCAGATTCTCCCTGTGTACAGTTATCCCATACTGAATCTCCATATTCAAGTATAAGTCTTATAAAGGCGATATATATTTTCAGTAGAGACTGTCTTGTCAAGTTTGTACTTAAGAATTCTTAGAATGTTAAATCGTGTACATGCTTTTTCGTATATATTTTCTATTTGATGCGACCAAGTTGCATTGGACTGAATTGTTAATCCAAGGTGGCAATGTGATGCTACGTCTTGTACTATATCATTATCAAAGTAGACTGGTGGGTGGTTATAGTTTCTTCTAGTGCAAACAAGGCTTTTGTTTTTTGAGGATTAAATGTAACAGCCCATTTTTTGACCATTCAGATATTTTGCAAAGATCATTTGTAAGAGAGTTGGCACATTCTACTGGGTTTTTATCAACTACAACAAAAAGAGAAATGTCATCAGCAAATAACCGTACATCATTCAATAAGTCATCTGTGATGTCATTTATATAAAGCAGAAATAGAAACGGACCTAAAACAGAGCCTTGCGGAACACCTGCATCTATAGTACTGAAGTGTAAGACAATCCATCTAGGACTACTTTTTGCTGCCTATCAGAGAGATAGCTACGTATCCAGTTACATAATGAATCATTGATACCATATTTAGCTAATTTAAAAAGCAACCCAGCATGCCATACTTTGTCAAACGCAAAATATAAATCGTACATCTTTCCCAGCGTTGAGGTTGCTTATTATGTTATTATATATTTCTATGAGCTGATTTACTATAGAGTCTCTAGGTTGAAAGCCTGCCTGGTATTTGCACAGAAGGTTATTCGTTTTGATATAGTCGAACAAGTGTTTAAAAACGATTTTTTCCATCAATTTGCAAATAATACTGGCAATGGATATAGGCCTATAATTGCCCGGCATGTCAGGTTCTGCATTGCCCTTAAAAATAGGAGTTACATTCGCCTGTTTCCATTGGTATGGTACTTTTCTAGTGGACAATGACAGATTAAAAAGTCGCGTCAATGGAGCAGCGATGCTATTTAAAACTAATTTTAACACCTTTGGGCTAATCATATCTGGGCCTGGAGGTTTCGATAATTTCAAGATTTTCAATTGATCAATTACTTCCGTTTCATTTATAATAAAGTCATTCATTTTATAGTCAGTGCGATTATGAAAAGTAGGTAATTCCGGTTCATGTTCAATATGAGATGTTGCAGAAAAGGAAGAATTCAATGCGTTTGCTTTGTCTACTGGATGTATTAAAATACGACCGTTATTTTTTATTGGAAAGTTTGGTTGAGTTACTTTGTTCAATTTAGAGATCGATTTTGCTATACGCCACCATTTTCCCGGGGGGATTGATTTATCAGTTAACTGGGATGTAAGTTTTGACTTGTATGATTCCTTAGATTCGCGGATTAAAGCAATTACCTCATTTCTAAGTTGAATAAACATTGACCAATGTAATGGATTGTTGTAAATGAGAAAATGTTTTATATGACGTTAAATATGGTCACAATGAGCTAAAATTGGACAACTGTATCAATTCTAACAGACAATAATATACGTCTGGACTTAGTTTGTAGTACATGTAGTTATTTGGAATAAGTACGGAGTATTTCTCAGGAATTACCCCTTTTAAGTTTTAGTTTTCTGCATTTTTTCGTCTTAACAATACAAAATGGTATAAGACATATAGGACCTAAATAATGTCTACGAATTACTACAAATATAAGTAAATAACATCAGTGCAGAGCAGCGAAAACAATCTTAGCATTGCAAAACCCCGTACAGTACATGGACAAGACTCCGTACACAAATCAGCGTCTTTTTATATGAATTAGTTACGCTGGGCACGTTTTGTTTCGATTCATATCTCAACCAATTTCGGATGAATGATGCTGACATTTTGAAAATGCACGTATATTGGAAAAACAAATAAATCTGCCAATTCAAAATTTTCATTTACTTGAAAATTAATGAGATATTTATTGCTGAAGGGTACTTTGGGCGAATTTCAGCACCGGCAATTGTTTTTCTTTGATCCGAATTGTAGCATTTAAAGTAATATGTCAACAATGTACGGTAATATTTGAACGGGGAAATGTTTCCGCAACATATAGCAATACTGATTATTCATATACATGAACAAAAATAGGAGAAAAACGTGGTTAACCTACCTTTGCTGTTGTTATCCGCACGTTTTCTACAACATGGATGACCAAAACTCCGTACTAGTGAACGGGGTCTTGACCAAGATCCGGTGTACGGATCCCTACAGTGGTATTGCCGACTTCAAATAAACTGCATCCAGAATACGTGTTCAGAATATAATATATTATGATGAGGTAGCTGACCTTTCGGGTATTACAGCTTGATTGTGCTTAGTATAGACAGGGAGTACGTTATAGGGAGGAGAAACGGGCTCGTTTTGCCGATTTATGTTGTCGCGCATGTGTTTCACTACTCCGTGAAAATGACTACTTCTGGTTGTTTCGCGAGTGTGTGAAAAACAGCAAATTCTTATAAATTATTACACTTACAAACTCAATAAAGGAGCTAAATGTAAACATAAGTATTATTTATTCACACTGTGTCCTCTGATACAGAGCGTGTATTTGAAACAGAAAGCCGTAAAAAGGGGCTGTAAAAACTGCCTAATTTGAGATGTTGGCTGAATTTTTAACTTTTCAAATGTAACACGCTTACGATCGATTTACCTGTATCGATAAAATAGTAAATTGCGGCGTTCTAGCGCGACAACATAAATCGATAAACTAGAGCGTTTATGAACCCGTTTCTCCTCCCTATAACGTACTCCCTGGTATAGAGAGAGAATAACCTAAAGAAATGTTCCCCGGGTCCTTATAATACGCATAAATAGTATACATAGAGTATAATATAGTGTGTATATATATAGAAATGTTCCCCGGGTTTCTATGTACACTGAAGAGCGGTACAAAACAGTGTATTGTTATTTAAAGGTACCAACCAATAATATCTGGTAGGCAATTTGCATATGAATGGTATGAACGTTCGTATATCGAAAACAAAGTATATGGTACTACTTTCGTGCACACATGCTCACTAAATTGTACATGATATTCTATAAAACAAAATGTAAAATAGTTCCAGTAACCTGCACATGTAGATCGTCCTGCTCGTTTCGCTGTTTATTTATGAATTGTGTTCTCCTTCATTTAACTGAATTAATGAAAAACACATTTATATTAATGACATTAAAGGCAAGTGAAGATAAGGCACGTTAAGTAGTGTTTCATACATAGCTATGCACACTAGTTCATGTTTACATCGAAAGACGGCCTACATAAACGGTTGAGTGATTCTACACAGTATACACACACGCAAAACATATACACACCATATGTCTTATTTATGAAAATACAGTTTTAATTAAATATTTGACTGCGGGCAAATATCATTTTTATTTCACACACAATTTTATTTCACACCGTTAAATACCTATTTTCAAAAGTCAATGATCGCTTTAGTATAATTGGAATACGGGGTTTCAAAATGTCGGGGTTAAAACTAATACAACTTTATAAAATGGGTTTTTATTGAACCTCGTTATGTCTAGCAGTGAGCTCAGTGCTCAAAATAAAATGGGTTTTTATTGAACCTCGTTATGTCTAGCAGTGAGCTCAGTGCTCAAAATCACAATGCTGCCACACTGAAATACCATGCACGGTACCCCAACATCACAATGCTGCCACACTGAAATACCACGTATGGTACCCCAACCAAACACGGTATATGTACTTGGTATCAGGCCTGCCAAATCTCCGGATAATATCCGGATTCTAAAATGATTTGATTTGATTTGATGTCATACTATCATATATACGTTCACCAGGACGTCAAGCAGTACCGCGTTTATGAAGTAGTTTGTATGACACCGCCTGGGATCGAACGCACGACCTCCCACACGCGAGTTGAACTCTCTACTATTAACCCTTTCGCCGCCAAAGTTAAAATATCGTCTGCAAAAATTTGATTTCAACCTTCCTGTAATATTTTATATATAAAATGTTATGGAAAGCATTCTTACTGAGTGGTGAACAGTGTAAACCCTGCCCTGATAAGCCAGCACATAGTGTGCATGTGAATCTGGGCATACACTGGTCGTAAAATCAATGTGAATCTGGGCCTACACTGGTCGTAAAATCAATGTTTTCGACTGTGGCAGCAAAAGGGTTAAGCCGTCATCATGGTTAAACAAACAACAAAAACGCATAATTAACTCTGGTGAAAACATTTGTTTTAAAGTATCTATCCCGCCAACAACAGACACAGTTTACTACATATGTACAACGTTTATAAACCTACTGACGACGAGGTATACACATAACGTTAATACTTATTTTGTGAATCCAAACTCTATAAACACAATATAAGCGGCTTGAACCAGCAAGGTCAAACCTCAAAACTGGAGCGTTGAATTAAGAGTTACCAACTCATAATTCATTTTACGCATATTAAATGATGTGTATTTTAAGAACCCACGAAAAAATATCCTATACTTTTAATCGGCACATATACATTATTATATGTGTGTAATTTTGCCGTTTTTTGGCGAGTTAGTTTGTTAGGAGGATGAACATTAAATAGGCAAATGAACTCATCGTTGACAATGAATTCGCTGAAGAGGAATTTTCCGCCATTTGCAACTTACCGCAATAAATAGATGCGATGTTCGTAACCAGAAGGGGGCCAAGTCAGCAATATATATCACTAATTCACGATCATTACAATTTACGCATTATCTTAAATGTGGATATCTTTAATTCGAATTTAAGATATATATAAATAATTAATGATAATTGTCCAAAAATGATGTAATATATTATATATTCGATTTAAAGATATCCATAATTCAAATCTGAATATCCAGAAATCATAATTGGTAAATAAATTGTATACAATTATAATCCAGAGACCCCGCTAATGTGTTGCATACCAAATACATGTATAAGTCACCTAAATAAATATAGATCCCCCTTCGCCAACAAGCAGTTCCTGTCACAGTATCAGGACTCCTTGCCACAATGTTGATGTTCTAAAAGTCGTTTATGTTAGAACTGTTGTATTTTCAGGCCTAATGTTTTAATTGGAAGATGCAGATTCTTACTCTCTTGTGATGGTGGGAGGTATACTGTCTCTACCCTAGGTGGTCTGCCTCGACCTATAAAAATCGATCCAAACTAAGCGTAAAATGCGTGGAAGAGAGATAACCCCGATTGAAATCAAACAATAATAGTTGTACGAATTACTTCCCTTAGTCAAAACTCCGTCAATTCCATTAGCGGACGTACACAATTCGTAGCAGAATCAGTGTGTGTGTGTGTGTGTGTGTGTGTGTGTGTGTGTGTGTATTTCTAAGGATTATAGTCCCTCCACCTACCCGACGATTATAGGCACAATGTCTGGACTTTTATCTGTGTGTTGTTGTGTGATGTGATGATATGTCTACTTGAAGCAGCGAACTCAATGGTTTCTTTATAGTGCTGCCACACTGGAATACCACGCCGTAGTAGACATGATACCCCCACCCACCCAGTCACATTATTCTGACACTGGTCAATCAGTCGTAGCACTACCCATTATTTGCTCGTCAGGCAAGGGTTACAAGTGACTACTCCATTTTTTAAAGTCTTTGGTCAGGGGACTCGAACCCACGACCTCCCGAATGCAAGGCAGACGCTATAACCACTACTGCTTCGGTTCGTAGCAGAATCAAGTAAGCGCCTCGATTTATTAATCCTGAGTCATTTTGACTTTATCCCTGCTTGCATATAATTAAATATATTTTTGAATTTCCATTTTCTCCGTAGAGTTTACCAATTTCTTAAATATAGTATTGATGCAATACATACAGCAGTTTGTAATATGTAAAAACAATTTGCTTTGAACTATTCATAATTCTAATAATTAATACTAATGACTGCACATATGCAAGTTATGTAGAAAACTAAGACAGCGTTGCGAGTTTTTCAAAAATCAAGATTGCCGTGTGTCCCTTTAACATTAAATGTTTTACACAACCCCATCAGTAGGAACGCCAGCCCTATGGCGTAGGAATATTTATCAAACAAGGTCACGTGATAAAATCGATAACAAAATGACATTATTGGGAAAATTTTCACTGGTCAGATTTATACACCTCTTATTTATAAACTGTGATTATAACAAAACACAATCACAGATCGTTGTTAAAGTAATAATATTCACAATCTACATTGGTCGAACATAATTGGCGTACACTTCGTGTAATTCCCATTAATAGTTAAAGGTATTTTTCAAAGGGATGAGTTTAGGTTGTTTTACGGTTTAAATTGCCAAAAATGCGCTTTTAAATCAAAATCGATTTATTTCGTCATTTTAGAAGCGAGAATAAAAACAAATGCATGTACGCGTAGATAAATCTTTCCTCTGTCCATATGCACATTTTTAATGAAATCGGAGACAAGTACTTTTTTCCCCCCAAAATTAACTAACATGACCCACGGACGCAAAGACGGCATAAAGCATATACATTTACAGACGCGACCGGGTACACAAGAAATGAAATAATTCCATTATTTCAATACATATATTTCAAATGTATGTATCCATGCATTCCAGATTAAATTTCTGATCTATACATGCTTTTGGTTTATGCCGGAGTGGTCAGAATAAGTTTTAACAAACCAAATTGTAACGGTACGTCGGGAAAGGAAATGAGGATAGTGAAAATATATGTTGCAGTGTTAATTTTCCAAATCCGAAAAAAATGCAAAAAAATGAAGTTTTAACAGCGAGAATGAATTTTTTTTCATGAAAGTGTTCATTGACATGTCTACTATAAAAACCCAAAATTTAAAGTCAATCAGAAAAAACTACTTTTTTTTCCCCAAAATTAATAAAGTACACCGTGTTCGCTAAAATATGAACAATCGCCTTTCGAAGTTAATGTTCACGCGGGATATAAAACCATGACATTGTGAAATCCTTTTTAAGAGATATATTGATTTCAACATTGTTCTGTATTTAATAAATTATTAGAGTAGAATGTTCACAGTTTTTCTCAAGGACACCATTACGGTAGTATCCCTGCAACCCCGCCCCTCATTCCACCCCCACCACCCTCCATACTGTATTTATTAAGTTGCATATAGCTGCGAATGTGCAGTTTTAATCAAATTCGATTTATTTCATCATTTTAGAAGCGAGAGAAAAAAACAAAAGCATGTACGCGTAAATACATCTTTCCTCTGTAGATATGTAACATATAAAAACAAGAGGCCCAAGAGGGCCTGTGGACGCTCTACTGGCTAAAACAGCTCTTATAGATTTAGATAGATATAGCTAGATATAGCTCTCTTCTCCTATAGATTTAACAAAGAAAAATACAATATAGCATTTTTCAACAAATCAAGGGCCATAACTCTGTTATTACTAACAAGATCTAGCTAGTTTTCGAAATTGTCCAGGATTTCATTGATATACCGCGCTTTGCACAACTAGACATCATACTGAAGCTTCCTGCCAAATTTCGTAAAAATCCAACAAGCCGTTTAAGGAGTAGCGCCGACAAGAAATTTAAAATAAAAATGTCAAAGGGCCACAACTCCGTCAAAAATCAGCGAACTGGAACAAAAGCGTGATATGCACAACTAGACATCTTATCGATGCTTCCTGCCAAGTTTCGTCGAAATTCAACAAGGCATTTAGGATGAGTAGCGCCGACAAGAAATTTTAAAGTAAGTGTCAAGTAATTAAAAAGATAATGAAAAAATGAAAAAACAAAAAAACAATTCAAATCAATCAAAAAAAAAAAAAAAAAAAAAAAAATGAAAAAAAAACAAACAAATCAATAAAAAATCAACAAAAAAGGAAAAAAAAAAAAAAAATGAAAAAAAGAAAGGGAACAATTAAAAAAAATAAATAAAAAAAAATAATTAAAAAAAAAATGCAATTGAAAATAAAATAAAAAAATAAATCAAATTAAAAACTAAAAATAAAATAAACACAGCTTTTGCCTATACAAGCCTAAGTAAAACTGACCCCCAGGGTGGGGCCAAATATGACCAATAGGCCACCATTTGAACAAATTTGGTAGAAGACCATAAGCTTATAGCAACTGCAAAATATTAAACCTCTGGCTTGTGCAGTTTCAGAGAAGAAGATTTTTTAAGTTTTTCCGTATACATGTCTATGTAAAACATGTGACCCTTGGGGCGGGGTCAAATGTGACCCGAGGGTCACAATTTGAACAAACTTGGTAAAGGACCATAAGCTTATAGCAAATGCAAGATATTAAACCTTAAGCTGTTGCAGTTCCAGAGAAGATTTTTTTCAGTTTTTCCCTATACAAGCATTTATGTAAAACTGTGACCCCGGGGCGGGGCAAGATGTGACACCAGGGTCACCATTTGAACAAACTTGGTAAAGGACCATAAGCTTATAATAAATGTTTAATATCAAACATCTGGCTCTTGTAGTTTCCGAGAAGAAGATTTTTAAAAAAAAAGATCCTTTCTAAGTCTATGTAAAACTGTGACCCTTGGGGCGGGGACAAATTTGACCCCAGGGTCAGCATTTGAACAAACTTAGTAGAGGACCATAAGCTGATGCTACATGTAATACATGAGAGCTCTGTGCCATGTGGTTCCAGAGAAGAAGATTTTTTTTCATTTTTGCCTATACAAGCCTATGTAAAACTGTGACACCCGGGGTGGGGCCAAATGTGACCCCTGGGTCACCATTTGAACAAACTTGGTAGAGGACCACAAGCTTATAGCAAATGCAAAATATTAAACCTCTGGCTCTTGCAGTTTCAGAGAAAAAGATTTTTTAAGTTTTTCCCTATACATGTCTATGTAAAACATGTGACCCTTGGGGCGGAGACAAATGTGACCCGAGGGTCACCATTTGAACAAACTTGGTAAAGGACCATAAGCTTATAGTAAATGCAAAATATCAAACCTCCGGCTGTTGTAGTTTCCGAGAAGAAGATTTTTTTTTTTTTAAATCCTATATAAGTCTATGTAAAATTGTGACCCCCGGGGCGGGGACAAATTTGACCCCAGGGTCACCATTTGAACAAACTTAGCAGAGGACCATAAGCTGATGCTACATGTAATACATGAGAGCTCTGTGCCTTGTGGTTTCAGAGAAGAAGATTTTTTAAAGTTTTTTCCTATATGTCTATATGAAAAACATGCAAAACCTCAATATACAAACTTTGGACCCCCGGGGCATGGCCATTTTTGACCCCGGGGACTTTATTTGAACAATCTTGATAGTCTAGGCGTTGGCGATCATTTTAAAAGAAAAACTGTTGAAATCTGTCCAGAGGTTCTGGAGAAGAAGATTTTTTAAGGTTTCGACCATATATGGTAATGGCAGCCATCTTGGATGTAGCGCTGACCTAATTTTAACAAATCTAAAAAGCATTCATCTAAGGATCATCCATGTGAAGTTTGGTCAAAATTAGCCAAGCGGTTTCTGAGGAGAAGTCGTTTGAAGAAAAGTTAACGGACGGACGACGGACGACAGACGACGGACGGACGACGGACGACGGAAGACGGACAACACACCATCCCATAAGCTCTGCTGGCCCTTGGCCAGTAGAGCTAAAAATCGGAGGCAAGTACTTTTTCCCCCCGAAAATTAACGAAGTACACCGTAATCGTTTAAATACGCCGAATCGACGTTACAAATCGATGTTCGCACGGAATAAAATTGTGGAATTATGAATTCATTTATAAAGATAAATCGATTTCAGCATTGTTCAGTAGTTGTTATATTATTGTTGTAGTATGTTCACAGTATTTATGAGAGCAACATTACGGTAGTATCCCTCCAACCCCGTGGGCTTCCCCCCTCCAACCCGTACACACAATACGTTGTGTATTGCTGAGAATGCGTCTTTTATTCAAACCCGATTTATTTCGTCATTTTAGAAGCGAGCATAATAACAAAATCATATAGATACATCTCTCCTCTGTATATATGTAGAATTTCAATAAACGGAGACAAGTACTAATTAAGTAACAGGACCGTCCGACTCAAAGACGGCAACATTCATATTCATTAAGGAAAGACGACCGGCTACAGAAACAATTAAATAATTTCGTTATGTAAACACATATATTTAAAATGTATGTGTCCATGTATTTTACACTAAATTTTTGATCTATACATGCATTGTGTTTATGTCAGAATGGCCAATTTACTTTAACAAACAATGTTGCAACGGTATATCGGAAAATGAAATCATGATGGCGGCAACATACGTTGCAGAGTTAATTTTCGAAATCAGAAAAAGCGATGAACTAATATAAGTTTAACAGGCAGAAAGAAGTATATTCTTTTAACTGTTCGTTAAAAACTGAGGGGGCGACTCGAGTTTTAAAGAAAGCAAGATTGGCATGTGTCCCTTTAACCAAGTAAATAAATGACAGACGAGTAACAGACATGTTCTGTCAGTAACAAACATGATTATGTGTAGACTCGAAGATTTCATAACATAAACGTGGACATGTCATTGTGTCAATGGAGCACTTGCCAGATTTGTGGTGTTGTGAAACACTGTACGCGTAAATCCAAAAAAAAGTGCGAGTCGTTTATATTTATAGGGCATATATTGTTATATATATATATTTATATATATTATTTATATATATTATTCTTTTATATTTATATGGTCCCAGAACGCAGTCATACTCACTACTATATTGAAAGTAAATACTGAATATACACTTCTCAAAACTGCTAACTACACCGCTCACGTTTTGGGTTATATATATCGATGGGTTGAATGTTTTTCAATAAAATAAAAAGGAAATTACCAATTCAATCATTTTTACATCATTTCATTTTATTTTTTTCATGGGCAATGCTAGAAAGTAGATATGGGAAAAGTGTGACTTTAGTGTTTACATGGGTCGTTTGTAATTGCTTATTGTGGTTTAGTTCTAGCATTGCCCATGAAAAAAATAAAATGAAATGATGTAAAAATGATTGAATTGGTATTTCCTTTTTATTTTATTGAAAAACATTCAACCCATCGATATATATAACCCAAAACGTGAGCGGTGTAGTTAGCAGTTTTGAGAAGTGTACATGTGCGGTGCGTTACGATCTGTAGTATTTGAAAACAGATATATTAAACATTTCCCTGAACATATACTCAGTATACTATATTCGTAGAATTATTTTTTCCTGAAAAAAAATACATGTTTGTTTTAAGCAGTTGAAATCTACTATATTTTGCGAATATTGCTACTTTGAAAATTTGAATACGTCTGTTTTCATCAAATAGCATGTTTTGTTTGTTTTAATATATATTTTTTTTAATTTATGATTTAAAAAAAAAAATGGATGATCAGAATATGTCTTACACACTGTTGAATCCTGTAATTTAACAACAAGTGGTTTGGTTCACAGGCGACAGTATCGGTGAACAAAACCACTTGTTTTACCGGATTCAACATTGTGCAAGAAAATTTTCATATATTATACCATTAATATTATAACATGTGTGTTGTAACATATGCTTATCCTTGGATAGTGGATGTCTGCAGGGAACTTGACCTTTTACCTAAAAATCAAACGATCATCCTCTTTCCACTGGACACCAATGAAGCTTCATGACATTTGCTTTAGGTAATAGGAAAAACTTTGTGGGTAATACTTTTCATTTTCCGGTCATGGTAACGGACCTTTCAACTACTGACTTCAAAATAAACAGGGATTATCATTTCACCAAAGGCAGTCAAAGTATGAAGTTTTATGAAATTAGCTTCAGAGAAAGTAATAAAGAGTTTGTACAAAGTTTCGTCAAAATCCAACAAGTAGCGCAGACAAGATTTGTGACGGACGAACGGAAAGGCCAAATATATTCTGTCTCACCTACCACTTTGTGGTGGAAGACATAATTATAAAGACAATATTTTATTTCATATGTATACTTTATTAAGCAAATAATTGAGCGAACATAAACTTCAGCATTGACTCTGGCCAGTGGTGTACATGGAGTCTTCTTCCACATGACGTGCAGACTGAAAGAAAAGAAAGACATAGAATAAAAAGTTAATATAAGTCGAGCAGAGTATTCAATTTGAATCATGTGTTGCGAGGGGGAGCTAAGGTATGTTTAGGGGAATGGGACAGTTTACAATTTAATTATTGTTAAACGCCTCATCAACATGTTGTTTAGGTTATTTCGAGCCGCCCCAAAGAGAGGAGGAAAGATACATAGGCATCCAGGAGCCCTGCCCTACGCTTACTACCGATTAGATACCTATGGTTCTTTAACGTGCTTGGAGGACAGACTCCGATACACAGGACCATCCGGTTTACGTTCCCATCAGACGAACGAGGCTAGCAGGACACATCGAAATAACCCAGTGGCGCCAGTAAGAATTGAATCCGTGTTCACTGGATTCAAAGCCGATATGCTATAAACATCCCTTGACCAAAACTGAGTAAATGGCACATCAAGCAAAGAGTCAATACATATTATATTGTGTATCATACTAGTATATGATTGAACTGACATGATTATAGAACCATTTTAATGTATTTTTCAACCCAACAGTACAGCAAGAATCTATTATAAGGAAAGTTAAATCTGACAGAGGGTGCAATGCTCTATAAGCCATTTTTACTAGAATAAAATACAAGTCTTGCCAAAAATCTAAAATTGTTAAATTTTACACGTTTTGTTCATATGATATTTTACTTTAATGACTTAGTAAGGTCATTTTACATGGGGAGAAAACATTAATATACAACTATTTATTTTCTTTCTCAAAATCTGGTGATGCCGCTAGTTTTAGAAATAAAACATGATTAAATAGGGCAGTTGAGAAGACACTTTTGTAGATGTGTGGTCTGTTCTGATGTGAAAATGTGTAAAACAGACACAATATTGGAAATTTGCTCTGTGTCCCTTTAATAAATTGGAGACCCATCACATAGACCAATGAGTTGATGTTAAAGGGACACACGGCAATCTTGAAGTATTTATCAAGCTTTAACATTAGCATCTTCATTTGTTAACCAGGTAACATTTTAAATTTAAACCTGCTTGCATTAAAAGTTAAGTAAATATGTTTCATTTTGTCTTCGTTATTCTATCAAATACTTAACTATGTTATAGGTGCACTATTATCAACAGTAAGTAATGTGTAAAACAATTTCTTCTGAACTATTCTAATAAATAATATTAATGATGCACAAATGCAAACTATGCAGAAAAATTAACCGAACTCCAGAAGTTTTAAACAAATAAAGACTGCCTAGTGTCCCTTTAACACAACTTGTTTTCGCATGTATCCAGTACATGTAGTTTACACGAGCTCATATGACAATCACGCTGCACTATCACTGAAAACATTTTTTACTCTAACTTTAAACAGCACCGGGCAAGCATAACACAAACTCCATTTTAAGAACTACACAAGTGCAAACAATTTTTAAAAAGGCTCTTACCTCCATATGATCCAATGGCATTTAATACGGCTTGACATTCTGAAGTCGTCAGTATCAATTCACTTAGAGCTGCTCAAGGGCACGATTCACATTTGAGACCTCTCTGAAAACCATCAATCCAATGTCAATGATCAAACAGACATATTGTATCCTTTGTTATACATAATGTAACATATTTAAAAAAGAAAAGATAAAAGAAAAACTAAATTGAATAAAGCATGAATACTACTTGTGCTCAATAACACGGTTAATGTAATAAAAACATCTCTCATCATTCATTATACATGTAAAATATAATGTAGCCCAACTGGAGATCCATTAAAAACATTGTTCCACTTTCACAGCATATTTCCAGCCCATGGAATAGTCACTTCTTTTGAGACACACTGGAGGCAAGCGAAGTAGCTTCACCTCCTTAAAGGCTTTTATTGAAATGTACTTTCTCGAAATTGCGTTGTTTTTTTCGCAACAGAAAGTGTGTAGTTAATGTAAATAAATGTCAATTCAAAAACACTTCCTTGCCTCAAAACTTTACTGTACATAAATATGAATCTGACCGATTTCAGTCAAATGTCTATGGCAGATTACATTGTTTCAATGGTAGTTGTATCGGGTTATGTATTCATGAATGTGCGAGAAAATGGGGATAACATAACGATATAGAGACAACGCTAACAATTTACATTCATGCATCTGAGGGGTGGGGGTCGGAGTGGAGGGGGTTTCTAGTTGTCTTACCCCCTCCTTGTTTTCGGTATGCAAGCTCCATCTACCCCCACACCCCCATCTACCGTACTTGGGAGGGTGCGGGGTGCGGAGGACTTTGATAGCATTTCTACTAGCAATTGTTTTATTCCACGAAACGTTCTACAGTTTACAGTACATCCAGTTACTGGAAAGATCGGAGTACACGAAAAACACTTATAGTAATTATGAACTTTCTATTATACAGTATACACCACTTTTTTAGGCACTGTATTTGGCCAATGTCTAAATATGCACGATCTAAAAGTGGTGTGTACTTTTTATTAACAAACACATTTTAATGACAAAACAAATACCTTGATCATGGACCTCCAGCAGCAGACAGTAATCCCAAATCCAACTTGCAACAACATGTCAATTTCACGTGTCAAATTATGTCACGGTGACCTGTCAGTCACCAACACTGCATCGTGTTGACACATAATGGGATGTTATTTCGTCCGGTAAGGTATTAGTTTTTACATAATCTACGGTATGAAACACTGTACGCGTGTTGTTAGACCCCATAGGTACCCGTAGTGCTCGCCGACGTAGCGCGCCCAATTTCGGGTGAAAAAAAATGGCGTCTGTTTTAATTGAAAATTCGTAAAATAGTCCGTAAAATACAAAGAAATAGTCCATGTTCGCGGAGTTAAAATGCGAACAGAACTGATACGTTATAGGTCCGTGGCGTTCCTACTGCATGTCCCCAATATGTAAATCTAACACGACCTGCGCAGTCTTTCATATACACAAAAGAAGACAATCGGTTCCCCGGGTCTCTATGCTCACTGTAGAGTGTATATATAGAAATGTTCCCCGGGTTCATTGAGAGAGAGAGAGAGAGAGAGAGAGAGAGAGAGAGTATAACAGATCTATATAAACATACTCTTTAGCGAGAGAGAGAGAGATATAGAGTATAACAGATATATATAAACATATTCTCGGGTCCGTATGCTTATAGTATAGTGGCTGATTTCTGCCATGTCGTCTTTTCGTTATTTCGCCGCGAAAAGACGACAGGTATGGTACCGGTCAACGTTTGTGAAGAAAACAAATTATGTGGTACTACTTTCATGCACACACGCTCAATATTATACATGATATTGCTCAATAGTATACATGATATTGCTCAATAGTATACATGATATTGCTCAATAGTATACATGATATTGCTCAATAGATATTGCTCAATATTATACATGATATTCTATAAAACAAAATGTAAAAGAGTTACAGTTATTTGCACTTGTAGATCGACCAGCTCGTTTCCCTGTTTATGTATGAATTATTTTCTCCATCATTAAACTGAATTAATGAAAATCACATTAATTAAAGGCAGATGAAGATAAGCCAATGTGAATGACACGTTTAGTTGTGTTTCATACATAGCTGTATGCACACTAGTTAATGTTTACATCGAAACACGGTCTAAATAAATGGTTCAGTGATCTTACACACGGTATACACACACACAAAACATATACACACCATATGTCTTGTTTATACGGTGTCCTGTTAGGGCTTTTCGATGGTAAGATGCGATGGTCGATGGTAAGATGCGATGGTCGATAGTAAGATGCGATGGTCGTCTCGATGGTAAGATGCGATGGACCAGCAACCATCGCATCTTGCTGTCGACTATTCAAATCTGGAAATGAGCAGTTGAAGGACCTTGGAAGGCGTGGACGTCCAAAGTCAGTGACTACTAAGGAAA
Organism: Cyrtodaria siliqua; assembly: GCA_037043455.1. Lineage (NCBI taxonomy): Eukaryota > Metazoa > Mollusca > Bivalvia > Adapedonta > Hiatellidae > Cyrtodaria > Cyrtodaria siliqua. The sequence goes on along the minus strand of JAWPHD010015532.1, from coordinate 3,974 downwards.
ATGTTCGAAAAATCAAGGAACTAATACAGGAAGATGCTACATTGACTATTCGTCAGTTGGCCTATCGTTCAGGGATATCATCGGCACGAGTTCAATTCATTCTAAGGAAAATACTTAAATTTAATAAAATGTGTGCACGCTGGATACCACATTTATTAACAGCAGAACGGAAACGGGGCCGCGTTAAAAAAGGCAAAACAACTACTGAAGTTATACCCAAACTATGAGAATAAAAGATTTTCAGACTTAATAACTGGTGATGAAACCTGGGTTTATTTTTTCAAGCCGAAACGCAAGTATGGCCAATGAAACATGCTAGGAAGCCAGTTATTGCCAAACGAACAACTGTGCGTAAGGTCTGGTACTGTATTTTCATTTCAATTCATGGACCTGCAATCCAGATTCCTGTGCCTAAAGGTAAAAGTGTAACTGTGAAATACTATAAAAATGTTGTTTTGAAGAAACTGAACAAATACTTCAATAATAAAGCGTCGACTCAAACACGGCATGAAACACATTTCACTTCTGTATGATAACGCCGCCTCGCACAAACCTCACATTGTAAAGGATTATTTCAATAAAGAGTAAGTGCGCCAGATCTCGCACCCTGTGACTATTTTCTGTTTCCACGCCTTAAATCCTTCCTTGCTGGGAAGCACTATGCCTCTCATAAGGCCCTTGGGTCGGCAGTGCAAGTGCCTTCCCTTGGGTCGGCAGTGCAAGTGCCTTAAAGGCATACCTATTGAGGACTATCACAAATGTTTCAAAACTGGATAAAAATACTGAAATTGTGTGTAATGGCAAAAGGAGAGAACTTTGAGGGATTATACTGAATTTTGATATAAAACATGCGATAAATAAAAAGTTACAATGTGAGCTGCATTATTTATAAAACACCCCTCGTACATAACTTACATATTTTGAGAATCCGAACTCACCGACACAATTATATTATAAACGGCTTTAACCTGCCAGGCCAAACTCCAAAACTGGAGCGTCGAATTAAGAGTTACCAACACATAATAATAAGGCAAAAATAGTAACACATACTACTGAGTACTTCCAAGATTGAAACACATTTTTAATAGTGTTTCATACTTTCAGGCACATATTTATTGAAGAATTTAACATTTTCAGATGTTAAGAAATATTTCTTGAATAAATAATAAAAAAGAAGAGTTCTGGAATTATAAGCGAGCTGATTTTAATACATTGAATAACCTAATTTTATCGACGGACTGGTCAATATTACTTAACGGCTCTGTAAATTCTGCTGCAAATTCTTTTAATACAAAATTAATCGAGTTGGTAAAATTATGTATCCCAAATAGTCTTGTCACAATCCGGCCAAAAGATAAGCCATGGTACAACTCTGAGATTCGACATATTTCACGTAAACGTGACAAACAAAAAGTAATGGCTCTCAGCTCTGGTAATATATCTGATTGGCAAAATTATAAAAACTCAGAAATAAGGTAAATAACATGAAAAACATGCTAAAGAACTATTTTATAATAATCTTGAATACTCAATATGTGAAATGCACTCATCTAATCCACGCAATTATTGGAAAACTATCAAAATGCTAATTAAGGATAATTCTAAAAGTTGTGACACAGTACCACCACTCATTAACACTAATAATTCGTATTCTGTGTCTGATGTGGATAAAGCTAATACTTTAAATGACTATTTCATATCAATTTCATCAATTGATGATTCTCATGTAAGTCTACCAGCATTTAGGTCAAAAACTAACACCATGTTAAGTGACTTTAATATCACGGAAACAGAAATAACTGATATTTTAACCATTTTAGCTTTAAATAAAGCCACTGGACATGATGAAATTAGTCACCGTATGTTAAAGGAAACTTCTAAAACGATTTGTCGTCCCCTTTCTATATTGTTCAATCGGTCACTTCAAGAAAATGAATATCCAAATGCTTGGAAATTAGCCAATGTAATGCCTCTGTTTAAAATGGAGCAAAAGACTCCCCATCTAATTATAGACCAATTTCCCTTATCAGCTGTGTGGGGAAGGTAATGGAGCGCGTTGTATTTAAACATATTTATAATTATTTACTTCGTCAACACGGAATATTAGGCAATCTAATTAAATGGATAACTAACTATTTGACAAATCGAAATCAAAGGGTCTTTGTCCAATCTTCCTTTTCAGAATAAAATACTTAAATTCAGGTGTACCACAAGGTTTCTGTTCTAGGACCGCTATTGTTTTTAATTTATGTAAATGATATTGCTGATTCTTTAATTAGCACAACTAGACTTTTTGCTGACGATAGCTCTCTTACAGTATCTACATCGGACACTAAATACATGGAAACTGTAATTAACAACGATTTGCGAAAGATCTCTATTTGGCAAAACAGTGGCTAGTCAATTTCAATCCGTCTAAAACGGAAGTTATGTTCTGTCTCTGATAGATAGACAAATGCCAGCTTTACTTTTTAATAATACACAGCTTACATACGTTGACCACCATAAACATCTTGAATAACACTTAGTAATGATGGGACCTGGCATGAGCATATTTCAAATATCGTATCTTCAGCTTCCAAAGTTCTCGGCTCAATGAGATTGATGAAATTTAATTTGAAACGCAAAACTCTAAACCAAATATATATATCTTATCTTCGACCTATATTAGAATATGCATCAATAGTATGGGATAATTGTTCTATTTATGAAAAGCATACTCTTGAAAAAATACAATATGAAGCCGCAAGAATCGTAACGGGTCTCACACGTTCTGTATCTATAGAAAAGTTATTAAATGAAATTGGTTGGGTTTCTTTGGAAGATAGGAGAAAAATACAAAAACTTATTTTAGTTTATAAAGAAAAAAATGGAGACTTACCTAGCTATTTGAACGAAATATTTCCTTCAACTATATCCGATTCAAACCCTTATAATTTAAGAAATAACTCCAATTTGTAACATTATCCAGACGTACAGAATTGTACTCAAGGTCAATTATTCCTTCCGCACTTAAACTATGGAACGAACTTGATATATGTATTCGTGAATCACCTTCACTTTTAACCTTCAAAAGCAAACTGAAACAGGTTTTTAAACCTCAATTTGTACCCAAGTTCTTTTTGTACGGCGAAAGATACCTAGCAGTTCAACATGCCCGTTAAGAAACAATTGCAGTAACTTAAACGCTGATCTATATATTAACCATCTAAGGGATAATCCGAATTGTATTTGTGGAAATGAATTTGAAGATGCAGAGCATTTTATTTTCCGATGTAACCGTTTTAGGAATGAAAGGCATCAGCTTTTTACCAATACTCGAGAATTTCACCCCTTAAGTACACGAAAATTGCTGTTCGGCAATTCAGATGTCTCTATCGATCAAAATCAATTTATTTTTCAAGAATTTCAAAAATATATCAAAAACACTCAACGTTTTCAAATCAAGTAATTTATTAGAAAAGTTTGTTACACGTAGCTGTCGGTGCTTTAATTCGAACAATATGTTGGGCGAATGTAGGGTTTCAACAGAGATGGGCGGCAGGGCAGGATTATCAGGCGGGGGTTTTCCCCCTCCATTTTTTTTCGCACCTTTTTGTGTTATTTCTTTCTAAAGTTTTTATTATTATTTATTTATTTCAAATTCACCTATATACAAATGTTATTATATTTCATTCCGGTATACATAATATATCAATATTGAAGGTATGGAGAGAACTGTAACTAATGTTGTTATAACTTGTAGTTCAATCCATTTGCGTATGTTATATATAAATATGTATTATCATATGATGTTCATAACATGTAACATAAGTAATAAAATATGTTTAAACTAATAAAAAATAGTTCAAATGTACCGTCAATATTTGCGTTAAAATTTGGTGACGGTACATGTATTTAAGTGACCTTGACTCGGACGCAGGGTCAGTTGGAGGGCTGGAAGTAATTGCCATTAATACGGAAAATGGCCAGGA
>JAWPHD010015531.1:0-54749 GCA_037043455.1 Cyrtodaria siliqua | reverse complement strand
AGTCATATTAACAATCATAACAACAAGCCAGATAATATTGTACATATTCTATACGTATTACTATTATGAATAATAATCATATGTACTATCAGATCGCGTAAAAATCTAAGTTATCTCTGTTACTCCTATTTTCCCGTACACGTATTACGTCCCTTGGCAATGAAATGTCAACAAGTATCATTCTGCGTGCCATAGAGTGCCCGTTTCATTTCTGACTTGTGCATATATGTTGAAAGTGCGTATACATATGAAAAACTTACGGTGGAACGCATTGTTGGCTTGTCATGGCTTGTACATGCAACTTCTGGGCTCACTTGAAAAGCGATTAACGTTGTGTCTTGATACAGGTTTGCTGCAATAATTATAAAAATAGTCATATTAACAATCATAACAACAAGCCAGATAATATTGTACATATTCTATACGTATTACTATTATGAATAATAATCATATGGACTATCAGATCGCGTAACAATCTAAGTTATCTCTGTTTCTCCTGTTTCCCCGTACACGGATTACGTCCCTTGGCAATGAAATGTCAACAAGTATCATTCTGCGTGCCATAGAGTGCACGTTTCAATTCTGATGTGTGCATATATGTTGAAAGTGCGTATACATATGAAAAACTTACGGTGGAACGCATTGTTGGCTTGTCATGGCTTGTACATGCAACTTCTGGACTCACTTGAAAAGCGATTAACGTTGTGTCTTGATACAGGTTTGCTGCAATAATTATAACAATAGTCATATTAACAATCATAACAACAAGCCAGATAATATTGTACATATTCTATAAGTATTACTATTATGAATAATAATCATATGGACTATCAGATCGCGTAACAATCTAAGTTATCTCTGTTTCTCCTGTTTCCCCGTACACGTATTACGTCCCTTGGCAATGAAATGTCAACAAGTATCATTCTGCGTGCCATAGAGTGCCCGTTTCATTTCTGACTTGTGCATATCTGTTGAAAGTACGTATACATATGAAAAACTTACGGTGGAACGCATTGTTGGCTTGTCATGGCTTGTACATGCAACTTCTAGGCTCACTTGAAAAGCGATTAACGTTGTGTCTTGATACAGGTTTGCTGCAATAATTATAACAATAGTCATATTAACAATCATAACAACAAGCCAGATAATATTGTACATATTCTATACGTATTACTATTATGAATAATAATCATATGTACTATCAGATCGCGTAAAAATCTAAGTTATCTCTGTTTCTCCTATTTTCCCGTACACGTATTACGTCCCTTGGCAATGAAATGTCAACAAGTATCATTCTCCGTGCCATAGAGTGCCCGTTTCATTTCCGACTTGTGCATATCTGTTGAAAGTACGTATACATATGAAAAACTTACGGTGGAACGCATTGTTGGCTTGTCATGGCTTGTACATGCAACTTCTGGGCTCACTTGAGAAGCGATTAACGTTGTGTCTTGATACAGGTTTGCTGCAATAATTATAACAATAGTCATATTAACAATCATAACAACAAGCCAGATAATATTGTACATATTCTATACGTATTACTATTATGAATAATAATCATATGTACTATCAGATCGCGTAAAAATCTAAGTTATCTCTGTTACTCCTATTTTCCCGTACACGTATTACGTCCCTTGGCAATGAAATGTCAACAAGTATCATTCTGCGTGCCATAGAGTGCCCGTTTCATTTCTGACTTGTGCATATATGTTGAAAGTGCGTATACATATGAAAAACTTACGGTGGAACGCATTGTTGGCTTGTCATGGCTTGTACATGCAACTTCTAGGCTCACTTGAAAAGCGATTAACGTTGTGTCTTGATACAGGTTTGCTGCAATAATTATAACAATAGTCATATTAACAATCATAACAACAAGCCAGATAATATTGTACATATTCTATACGTATTACTATTATGAATAATAATCATATGTACTATCAGATCGCGTAACAATCTAAGTTATCTCTGTTTCTTCTTTTTTCCCGTACACGTATTACGTCCCTTGGCAATGAAATGTCAACAAGTATCATTCTCCGTGCCATAGAGTGCACGTTTCATTTCTGATGTGTGCATATATGTTGAAAGTGCGTATACATATGAAAAACTTACGGTGGAACGCATTGTTGGCTTGTCATGGCTTGTACATGCAACTTCTGGGCTCACTTGAAGAGCGATTAACGTTGTGTCTTGATACAGGTTTGCTGCAATAATTATAACAATAGTCATATTAACAATCATAACAACAAGCCAGATAATATTGTACATATTCTATACGTATTACTATTATGAATAATAATCATATGGACTATCAGATCGCGTAACAATCTAAGTTATCTCTGTTTCTCCTGTTTCCCCGTACACGGATTACGTCCCTTGGCAATGAAATGTCAACAAGTATCATTCTGCGTGCCATAGAGTGCACGTTTCAATTCTGATGTGTGCATATATGTTGAAAGTGCGTATACATATGAAAAACTTACGGTGGAACGCATTGTTGGCTTGTCATGGCTTGTACATGCAACTTCTGGACTCACTTGAAAAGCGATTAACGTTGTGTCTTGATACAGGTTTGCTGCAATAATTATAACAATAGTCATATTAACAATCATAACAACAAGCCAGATAATATTGTACATATTCTATAAGTATTACTATTATGAATAATAATCATATGGACTATCAGATCGCGTAACAATCTAAGTTATCTCTGTTTCTCCTGTTTCCCCGTACACGGATTACGTCCCTTGGCAATGAAATGTCAACACGTATCATTCTGCGTGCCATAGAGTGCACGTTTCAATTATGATGTGTGCATATATGTTGAAAGTGCGTATACATATGAAAAACTTACGGTGGAACGCATTGTTGGCTTGTCATGGCTTGTACATGCAACTTCTGGACTCACTTGAAAAGCGATTAACGTTGTGTCTTGATACAGGTTTGCTGCAATAATTATAACAATAGTCATATTAACAATCATAACAACAAGCCAGATAATATTGTACATATTCTATAAGTATTACTATTATGAATAATAATCATATGGACTATCAGATCGCGTAACAATCTAAGTTATCTCTGTTTCTCCTGTTTCCCCGTACACGTATTACGTCCCTTGGCAATGAAATGTCAACAAGTATCATTCTCCGTGCCATAGAATGCCCGTTTCATTTCCGACTTGTGCATATCTGTTGAAAGTACGTATACATATGAAACACTTACGGTGGAACGCATTGTTGGCTTGTCATGGCTTGTACATGCAACTTCTGGGCTCACTTGAGAAGCGATTAACGTTGTGTCTTGATACAGGTTTGCTGCAATAATTATAACAATAGTCATATTAACAATCATAACAACAAGCCAGATAATATTGTACATATTCTATACGTATTACTATTATGAATAATAATCATATGTACTATCAGATCGCGTAACAATCTAAGTTATCTCTGTTTCTTCTATTTTCCCGTACACGTATTACGTCCCTTGGCAATGAAATGTCAACAAGTATCATTCTCCGTGCCATAGAATGCCCGTTTCATTTCCGACTTGTGCATATCTGTTGAAAGTACTTATACATATGAAAAACTTACGGTGGAACGCATTGTTGGCTTGTCATGGCTTGTACATGCAACTTCTGGGCTCACTTGAGAAGCGATTAACGTTGTGTCTTGATACAGGTTTGCTGCAATAATTATAACAATAGTCATATTAACAATCATAACAACAAGCCAGATAATATTGTACATATTCTATACGTATTACTATTATGAATAATAATCATATGTTCTATCAGATCGCGTAAAAATCTAAGTTATCTCTGTTACTCCTATTTTCCCGTACACGTATTACGTCCCTTGGCAATGAAATGTCAACAAGTATCATTCTGCGTGCCATAGAGTGCCCGTTTCATTTCTGACTTGTGCATATATGTTGAAAGTACGTATACATATGAAAAACTTACGGTGGAACGCATTGTTGGCTTGTCATGGCTTGTACATGCAACTTCTGGGCTCACTTGAGAAGCGATTAACGTTGTGTCTTGATACAGGTTTGCTGCAATAATTATAACAATAGTCATATTAACAATCATAACGACACGCCAGATAATATTGTACATATTCTATACGTATTACTGTTATGAATAATAATCATATGGACTATCAGATCGCGTAACAATCTAAGTTATCTCTGTTTCTCCTGTTTCCCCGTACACGGATTACGTCCCTTGGCAATGAAATGTCAACAAGTATCATTCTGCGTGCCATAGAGTGCACGTTTCATTTCTGATGTGTGCATATATGTTGAAAGTGCGTATACATATGAAAAACTTACGGTGGAACGCATTTTTGGCTTGTCATGGCTTGTACATGCAACTTCTGGGCTCACTTGAAAAGCGATTAACGTTGTGTCTTGATACAGGTTTGCTGCAATAATTATAACATTAGTCATATTAACAATCATAACAACAAGCCAGATACTATTGTACATATTCTATACGTATTACTATTATGAATAATAATCATATGGACTATCAGATCGCGTAACAATCTAAGTTATCTCTGTTTCTCCTGTTTCCCCGTGCACGGATTACGTCCCTTGGCAATGAAATGTCAACAAGTATCATTCTGCGTGCCATAGAGTGCACGTTTCATTTCTGATGTGTGCATATATGTTGAAAGTGCGTATACATATGAAAAACTTACGGTGGAACGCATTGTTGGCTTGTCATGGCTTGTACATGCAACTTCTGGGCTCACTTGAAAAGCGATTAACGTTGTGTCTTGATACAGGTTTGCTGCAATAATTATAACAATAGTCATATTAACAATCATAACAACAAGCCAGATACTATTGTACATATTCTATACGTATTACTATGATGAATAATAATCATATGGACTATCAGATCGCGTAACAATCTAAGTTATCTCTGTTTCTCCTGTTTCCCCGTACACGGATTACGTCCCTTGGCAATGAAATGTCAACAAGTATCATTCTGCGTGCCATAGAGTGCACGTTTCATTTCTGATGTGTGCATATATGTTGAAAGTGCGTATACATATGAAAAACTTACGGTGGAACGCATTGTTGGCTTGTCATGGCTTGTACATGCAACTTCTGGGCTCACTTGAAAAGCGATTAACGTTGTGTCTTGATACAGGTTTGCTGCAATAATTATAACAATAGTCATATTAACAATCATAACAACAAGCCAGATAATATTGTACATATTCTATACGTATTACTATTATGAATAATAATCATATGGACTATCAGATCGCGTAACAATCTAAGTTATCTCTGTTTCTCCTGTTTCCCCGTACACGGATTACGTCCCTTGGCAATGAAATGTCAACAAGTATCATTCTGCGTGCCATAGAGTGCACGTTTCAATTCTGATGTGTGCATATATGTTGAAAGTGCGTATACATATGAAAAACTTACGGTGGAACGCATTGTTGGCTTGTCATGGCTTGTACATGCAACTTCTGGACTCACTTGAAAAGCGATTAACGTTGTGTCTTGATACAGGTTTGCTGCAATAATTATAACAATAGTCATATTAACAATCATAACAACAAGCCAGATAATATTGTACATATTCTATAAGTATTACTATTATGAATAATAATCATATGGACTATCAGATCGCGTAACAATCTAAGTTATCTCTGTTTCTCCTGTTTCCCCGTGCACGGATTACGTCCCTTGGCAATGAAATGTCAACAAGTATCATTCTGCGTGCCATAGAGTGCACGTTTCATTTCTGATGTGTGCATATATGTTGAAAGTGCGTATACATATGAAAAACTTACGGTGGAACGCATTGTTGGCTTGTCATGGCTTGTACATGCAACTTCTGGGCTCACTTGAAAAGCGATTAACGTTGTGTCTTGATACAGGTTTGCTGCAATAATTATAACAATAGTCATATTAACAATCATAACAACAAGCCAGATACTATTGTACATATTCTATACGTATTACTATGATGAATAATAATCATATGGACTATCAGATCGCGTAACAATCTAAGTTATCTCTGTTTCTCCTGTTTCCCCGTACACGGATTACGTCCCTTGGCAATGAAATGTCAACAAGTATCATTCTGCGTGCCATAGAGTGCACGTTTCATTTCTGATGTGTGCATATATGTTGAAAGTGCGTATACATATGAAAAACTTACGGTGGAACGCATTGTTGGCTTGTCATGGCTTGTACATGCAACTTCTGGGCTCACTTGAAAAGCGATTAACGTTGTGTCTTGATACAGGTTTGCTGCAATAATTATAACAATAGTCATATTAACAATCATAACAACAAGCCAGATAATATTGTACATATTCTATACGTATTACTATTATGAATAATAATCATATGGACTATCAGATCGCGTAACAATCTAAGTTATCTCTGTTTCTCCTGTTTCCCCGTACACGGATTACGTCCCTTGGCAATGAAATGTCAACAAGTATCATTCTGCGTGCCATAGAGTGCACGTTTCAATTCTGATGTGTGCATATATGTTGAAAGTGCGTATACATATGAAAAACTTACGGTGGAACGCATTGTTGGCTTGTCATGGCTTGTACATGCAACTTCTGGACTCACTTGAAAAGCGATTAACGTTGTGTCTTGATACAGGTTTGCTGCAATAATTATAACAATAGTCATATTAACAATCATAACAACAAGCCAGATAATATTGTACATATTCTATAAGTATTACTATTATGAATAATAATCATATGGACTATCAGATCGCGTAACAATCTAAGTTATCTCTGTTTCTCCTGTTTCCCCGTACACGTATTACGTCCCTTGGCAATGAAATGTCAACAAGTATCATTCTGCGTGCCATAGAGTGCCCGTTTCATTTCTGACTTGTGCATATCTGTTGAAAGTACGTATACATATGAAAAACTTACGGTGGAACGCATTGTTGGCTTGTCATGGCTTGTACATGCAACTTCTAGGCTCACTTGAAAAGCGATTAACGTTGTGTCTTGATACAGGTTTGCTGCAATAATTATAACAATAGTCATATTAACAATCATAACAACAAGCCAGATAATATTGTACATATTCTATACGTATTACTATTATGAATAATAATCATATGTACTATCAGATCGCGTAAAAATCTAAGTTATCTCTGTTTCTCCTATTTTCCCGTACACGTATTACGTCCCTTGGCAATGAAATGTCAACAAGTATCATTCTCCGTGCCATAGAGTGCCCGTTTCATTTCCGACTTGTGCATATCTGTTGAAAGTACGTATACATATGAAAAACTTACGGTGGAACGCATTGTTGGCTTGTCATGGCTTGTACATGCAACTTCTGGGCTCACTTGAGAAGCGATTAACGTTGTGTCTTGATACAGGTTTGCTGCAATAATTATAACAATAGTCATATTAACAATCATAACAACAAGCCAGATAATATTGTACATATTCTATACGTATTACTATTATGAATAATAATCATATGTACTATCAGATCGCGTAAAAATCTAAGTTATCTCTGTTACTCCTATTTTCCCGTACACGTATTACGTCCCTTGGCAATGAAATGTCAACAAGTATCATTCTGCGTGCCATAGAGTGCCCGTTTCATTTCTGACTTGTGCATATATGTTGAAAGTGCGTATACATATGAAAAACTTACGGTGGAACGCATTGTTGGCTTGTCATGGCTTGTACATGCAACTTCTGGGCTCACTTGAAAAGCGATTAACGTTGTGTCTTGATACAGGTTTGCTGCAATAATTATAACAATAGTATTATTAACAATCATAACAACAAGCCAGATACTATTGTACATATTCTATACGTATTACTATTATGAATAATAATCATATGGACTATCAGATCGCGTAACAATCTAAGTTATCTCTGTTTCTCCTGTTTCCCCGTACACGGATTACGTCCCTTGGCAATGAAATGTCAACAAGTATCATTCTGCGTGCCATAGAGTGCACGTTTCATTTCTGATGTGTGCATATATGTTGAAAGTGCGTATACATATGAAAAACTTACGGTGGAACGCATTGTTGGCTTGTCATGGCTTGTACATGCAACTTCAGGGCTCACTTGAAAAGCGATTAACGTTGTGTCTTGATATAGGTTTGCTGCAATAATTATAACAATAGTCATATTAACAATCATAACAACAAGCCAGATAATATTGTACATATTCTATACGTATTACTATTATGAATAATAATCATATGGACTATCAGATCGCGTAACAATCTAAGTTATCTCTGTTTCTCCTGTTTCCCCGTACACGGATTACGTCCCTTGGCAATGAAATGTCAACAAGTATCATTCTGCGTGCCATAGAGTGCACGTTTCATTTCTGACTTGTGCATATCTGTTGAAAGTACGTATACATATGAAAAACTTACGGTGGAACGCATTGTTGGCTTGTCGTGGCTTGTGCGTGCAACTTCTGGGCTCGCTTGAGAAGCGATTAACGTTGTGTCTTGATACAGGTTTGCTGCAATATTTATAACAATAGTCATATTAACAATCATAACGACACGCCAGATAATATTGTACATATTCTATACGTATTACTATTATGAATAATAATCATATGGACTATCAGATCGCGTAACAATCTAAGTTATCTCTGTTTCTCCTGTTTCCCCGTACACGGATTACGTCCCTTGGCAATGAAATGTCAACAAGTATCATTCTGCGTGCCATAGAGTGCACGTTTCATTTCCGACTTGTGCATATCTGTTGAAAGTACGTATACATATGAAAAACTTACGGTGGAACGCATTGTTGGCTTGTCATGGCTTGTACATGCAACTTCTGGGCTCACTTGAGAAGCGATTAACGTTGTGTCTTGATACAGGTTTGCTGCAATAATTATAACAATAGTCATATTAACAATCATAACAACAAGCCAGATAATATTGTACATATTCTATACGTATTACTATTATGAATAATAATCATATGTACTATCAGATCGCGTAAAAATCTAAGTTATCTCTGTAACTCCTATTTTCCCGTACACGTATTACGTCCCTTGGCAATGAAATGTCAACAAGTATCATTCTGCGTGCCATAGAGTGCCCGTTTCATTTCTGACTTGTGCATATATGTTGAAAGTGCGTATACATATGAAAAACTTACGGTGGAACGCATTGTTGGCTTGTCATGGCTTGTACATGCAACTTCTGGGCTCACTTGAAAAGCGATATACGTTGTGTCTTGATACAGGTTTGCTGCAATAATTATAACAATAGTCATATTAACAATCATAACAACAAGCCAGATAATATTGTACATATTCTATACGTATTACTATTATGAATAATAATCATATGTACTATCAGATCGCGTAAAAATCTAAGTTATCTCTGTTACTCCTATTTTCCCGTACACGTATTACGTCCCTTGGCAATGAAATGTCAACAAGTATCATTCTGCGTGCCATAGAGTGCCCGTTTCATTTCTGACTTGTGCATATATGTTGAAAGTGCGTATACATATGAAAAACTTACGGTGGAACGCATTGTTGGCTTGTCATGGCTTGTACATGCAACTTCTGGGCTCACTTGAAAAGCGATTAACGTTGTGTCTTGATACAGGTTTGCTGCAATAATTATAACAATAGTATTATTAACAATCATAACAACAAGCCAGATACTATTGTACATATTCTATACGTATTACTATTATGAATAATAATCATATGGACTATCAGATCGCGTAACAATCTAAGTTATCTCTGTTTCTCCTGTTTCCCCGTACACGGATTACGTCCCTTGGCAATGAAATGTCAACAAGTATCATTCTGCGTGCCATAGAGTGCACGTTTCATTTCTGATGTGTGCATATATGTTGAAAGTGCGTATACATATGAAAAACTTACGGTGGAACGCATTGTTGGCTTGTCATGGCTTGTACATGCAACTTCAGGGCTCACTTGAAAAGCGATTAACGTTGTGTCTTGATATAGGTTTGCTGCAATAATTATAACAATAGTCATATTAACAATCATAACAACAAGCCAGATAATATTGTACATATTCTATACGTATTACTATTATGAATAATAATCATATGGACTATCAGATCGCGTAACAATCTAAGTTATCTCTGTTTCTCCTGTTTCCCCGTACACGGATTACGTCCCTTGGCAATGAAATGTCAACAAGTATCATTCTGCGTGCCATAGAGTGCACGTTTCATTTCTGACTTGTGCATATCTGTTGAAAGTACGTATACATATGAAAAACTTACGGTGGAACGCATTGTTGGCTTGTCGTGGCTTGTGCGTGCAACTTCTGGGCTCGCTTGAGAAGCGATTAACGTTGTGTCTTGATACAGGTTTGCTGCAATATTTATAACAATAGTCATATTAACAATCATAACGACACGCCAGATAATATTGTACATATTCTATACGTATTACTATTATGAATAATAATCATATGGACTATCAGATCGCGTAACAATCTAAGTTATCTCTGTTTCTCCTGTTTCCCCGTACACGGATTACGTCCCTTGGCAATGAAATGTCAACAAGTATCATTCTGCGTGCCATAGAGTGCACGTTTCATTTCCGACTTGTGCATATCTGTTGAAAGTACGTATACATATGAAAAACTTACGGTGGAACGCATTGTTGGCTTGTCATGGCTTGTACATGCAACTTCTGGGCTCACTTGAGAAGCGATTAACGTTGTGTCTTGATACAGGTTTGCTGCAATAATTATAACAATAGTCATATTAACAATCATAACAACAAGCCAGATAATATTGTACATATTCTATACGTATTACTATTATGAATAATAATCATATGTACTATCAGATCGCGTAAAAATCTAAGTTATCTCTGTAACTCCTATTTTCCCGTACACGTATTACGTCCCTTGGCAATGAAATGTCAACAAGTATCATTCTGCGTGCCATAGAGTGCCCGTTTCATTTCTGACTTGTGCATATATGTTGAAAGTGCGTATACATATGAAAAACTTACGGTGGAACGCATTGTTGGCTTGTCATGGCTTGTACATGCAACTTCTGGGCTCACTTGAAAAGCGATTAACGTTGTGTCTTGATACAGGTTTGCTGCAATAATTATAACAATAGTCATATTAACAATCATAACAACAAGCCAGATAATATTGTACATATTCTATACGTATTACTATTATGAATAATAATCATATGTACTATCAGATCGCGTAAAAATCTAAGTTATCTCTTTTACTCCTATTTTCCCGTACACGTATTACGTCCCTTGGCAATGAATTGTCAACAAGTATCATTCTGCGTGCCATAGAGTGCCCGTTTCAATTCTGATGTGTGCATATATGTTGAAAGTGCGTATACATATGAAAAACTTACGGTGGAACGCATTGTTGGCTTGTCATGGCTTGTACATGCAACTTCTGGACTCACTTGAAAAGCGATTAACGTTGTGTCTTGATACAGGTTTGCTGCAATAATTATAACAATAGTCATATTAACAATCATAACAACAAGCCAGATAATATTGTACATATTCTATAAGTATTACTATTATGAATAATAATCATATGGACTATCAGATCGCGTAACAATCTAAGTTATCTCTGTTTCTCCTGTTTCCCCGTACACGTATTACGTCCCTTGGCAATGAAATGTCAACAAGTATCATTCTGCGTGCCATAGAGTGCCCGTTTCATTTCTGACTTGTGCATATCTGTTGAAAGTACGTATACATATGAAAAACTTACGGTGGAACGCATTGTTGGCTTGTCATGGCTTGTACATGCAACTTCTAGGCTCACTTGAAAAGCGATTAACGTTGTGTCTTGATACAGGTTTGCTGCAATAATTATAACAATAGTCATATTAACAATCATAACAACAAGCCAGATAATATTGTACATATTCTATACGTATTACTATTATGAATAATAATCATATCTACTATCAGATCGCGTAAAAATCTAAGTTATTTCTGTTTCTCCTATTTTCCCGTACACGTATTACGTCCCTTGGCAATGAAATGTCAACAAGTATCATTCTCCGTGCCATAGAGTGCCCGTTTCATTTCCGACTTGTGCATATCTGTTGAAAGTACGTATACATATGAAAAACTTACGGTGGAACGCATTGTTGGCTTGTCATGGCTTGTACATGCAACTTCTGGGCTCACTTGAGAAGCGATTAACGTTGTGTCTTGATACAGGTTTGCTGCAATAATTATAACAATAGTCATATTAACAATCATAACAACAAGCCAGATAATATTGTACATATTCTATACGTATTACTATTATGAATAATAATCATATGTACTATCAGATCGCGTAAAAATCTAAGTTATCTCTGTTACTCCTATTTTCCCGTACACGTATTACGTCCCTTGGCAATGAAATGTCAACAAGTATCATTCTGCGTGCCATAGAGTGCCCGTTTCATTTCTGACTTGTGCATATATGTTGAAAGTACGTATACATATGAAAAACTTACGGTGGAACGCATTGTTGGCTTGTCATGGCTTGTACATGCAACTTCTGGGCTCACTTGAGAAGCGATTAACGTTGTGTCTTGATACAGGTTTGCTGCAATAATTATAACAATAGTCATATTAACAATCATAACGACACGCCAGATAATATTGTACATATTCTATACGTATTACTGTTATGAATAATAATCATATGGACTATCAGATCGCGTAACAATCTAAGTTATCTCTGTTTCTCCTGTTTCCCCGTACACGGATTACGTCCCTTGGCAATGAAATGTCAACAAGTATCATTCTGCGTGCCATAGAGTGCACGTTTCATTTCTGATGTGTGCATATATGTTGAAAGTGCGTATACATATGAAAAACTTACGGTGGAACGCATTTTTGGCTTGTCATGGCTTGTACATGCAACTTCTGGGCTCACTTGAAAAGCGATTAACGTTGTGTCTTGATACAGGTTTGCTGCAATAATTATAACAATAGTCATATTAACAATCATAACAACAAGCCAGATACTATTGTACATATTCTATACGTATTACTATTATGAATAATAATCATATGGACTATCAGATCGCGTAACAATCTAAGTTATCTCTGTTTCTCCTGTTTCCCCGTGCACGGATTACGTCCCTTGGCAATGAAATGTCAACAAGTATCATTCTGCGTGCCATAGAGTGCACGTTTCATTTCTGATGTGTGCATATATGTTGAAAGTGCGTATACATATGAAAAACTTACGGTGGAACGCATTGTTGGCTTGTCATGGCTTGTACATGCAACTTCTGGGCTCACTTGAAAAGCGATTAACGTTGTGTCTTGATACAGATTTGTTGCAATAATTATAACAATAGTCATATTAACAATCATAACAACAAGCCAGATACTATTGTACATATTCTATACGTATTACTATGATGAATAATAATCATATGGACTATCAGATCGCGTAACAATCTAAGTTATCTCTGTTTCTCCTGTTTCCCCATACACGGATTACGTCCCTTGGCAATGAAATGTCAACAAGTATCATTCTGCGTGCCATAGAGTGCACGTTTCAATTCTGATGTGTGCATATATGTTGAAAGTGCGTATACATATGAAAAACTTACGGTGGAACGCATTGTTGGCTTGTCATGGCTTGTACATGCAACTTCTGGACTCACTTGAAAAGCGATTAACGTTGTGTCTTGATACAGGTTTGCTGCAATAATTATAACAATAGTCATATTAACAATCATAACAACAAGACAGATAATATTGTACATATTCTATAAGTATTACTATTATGAATAATAATCATATGGACTATCAGATCGCGTAACAATCTAAGTTATCTCTGTTTCTCCTGTTTCCCCGTACACGTATTACGTCCCTTGGCAATGAAATGTCAACAAGTATCATTCTGCGTGCCATAGAGTGCCCGTTTCATTTCTGACTTGTGCATATCTGTTGAAAGTACGTATACATATGAAAAACTTACGGTGGAACGCATTGTTGGCTTGTCATGGCTTGTACATGCAACTTCTAGGCTCACTTGAAAAGCGATTAACGTTGTGTCTTGATACAGGTTTGCTGCAATAATTATAACAATAGTCATATTAACAATCATAACAACAAGCCAGATAATATTGTACATATTCTATACGTATTACTATTATGAATAATAATCATATCTACTATCAGATCGCGTAAAAATCTAAGTTATTTCTGTTTCTCCTATTTTCCCGTACACGTATTACGTCCCTTGGCAATGAAATGTCAACAAGTATCATTCTCCGTGCCATAGAGTGCCCGTTTCATTTCCGACTTGTGCATATCTGTTGAAAGTACGTATACATATGAAAAACTTACGGTGGAACGCATTGTTGGCTTGTCATGGCTTGTACATGCAACTTCTGGGCTCACTTGAGAAGCGATTAACGTTGTGTCTTGATACAGGTTTGCTGCAATAATTATAACAATAGTCATATTAACAATCATAACAACAAGCCAGATAATATTGTACATATTCTATACGTATTACTATTATGAATAATAATCATATGTACTATCAGATCGCGTAAAAATCTAAGTTATCTCTGTTACTCCTATTTTCCCGTACACGTATTACGTCCCTTGGCAATGAAATGTCAACAAGTATCATTCTGCGTGCCATAGAGTGCCCGTTTCATTTCTGACTTGTGCATATATGTTGAAAGTACGTATACATATGAAAAACTTACGGTGGAACGCATTGTTGGCTTGTCATGGCTTGTACATGCAACTTCTGGGCTCACTTGAGAAGCGATTAACGTTGTGTCTTGATACAGGTTTGCTGCAATAATTATAACAATAGTCATATTAACAATCATAACGACACGCCAGATAATATTGTACATATTCTATACGTATTACTGTTATGAATAATAATCATATGGACTATCAGATCGCGTAACAATCTAAGTTATCTCTGTTTCTCCTGTTTCCCCGTACACGGATTACGTCCCTTGGCAATGAAATGTCAACAAGTATCATTCTGCGTGCCATAGAGTGCACGTTTCATTTCTGATGTGTGCATATATGTTGAAAGTGCGTATACATATGAAAAACTTACGGTGGAACGCATTTTTGGCTTGTCATGGCTTGTACATGCAACTTCTGGGCTCACTTGAAAAGCGATTAACGTTGTGTCTTGATACAGGTTTGCTGCAATAATTATAACAATAGTCATATTAACAATCATAACAACAAGCCAGATACTATTGTACATATTCTATACGTATTACTATTATGAATAATAATCATATGGACTATCAGATCGCGTAACAATCTAAGTTATCTCTGTTTCTCCTGTTTCCCCGTGCACGGATTACGTCCCTTTGCAATGAAATGTCAACAAGTATCATTCTGCGTGCCATAGAGTGCACGTTTCATTTCTGATGTGTGCATATATGTTGAAAGTGCGTATACATATGAAAAACTTACGGTGGAACGCATTGTTGGCTTGTCATGGCTTGTACATGCAACTTCTGGGCTCACTTGAAAAGCGATTAACGTTGTGTCTTGATACAGATTTGTTGCAATAATTATAACAATAGTCATATTAACAATCATAACAACAAGCCAGATACTATTGTACATATTCTATACGTATTACTATGATGAATAATAATCATATGGACTATCAGATCGCGTAACAATCTAAGTTATCTCTGTTTCTCCTGTTTCCCCGTACACGGATTACGTCCCTTGGCAATGAAATGTCAACAAGTATCATTCTGCGTGCCATAGAGTGCACGTTTCATTTCTGATGTGTGCATATATGTTGAAAGTGCGTATACATATGAAAAACTTACGGTGGAACGCATTGTTGGCTTGTCATGGCTTGTACATGCAACTTCTGGGCTCACTTGAAAAGCGATTAACGTTGTGTCTTGATACAGGTTTGCTGCAATAATTATAACAATAGTCATATTAACAATCATAACAACAAGCCAGATAATATTGTACATATTCTATACGTATTACTATTATGAATAATAATCATATGGACTATCAGATCGCGTAACAATCTAAGTTATCTCTGTTTCTCCTGTTTCCCCGTACACGTATTACGTCCCTTGGCAATGAAATGTCAACAAGTATCATTCTGCGTGCCATAGAGTGCCCGTTTCATTTCTGACTTGTGCATATCTGTTGAAAGTACGTATACATATGAAAAACTTACGGTGGAACGCATTGTTGGCTTGTCATGGCTTGTACATGCAACTTCTAGGCTCACTTGAAAAGCGATTAACGTTGTGTCTTGATACAGGTTTGCTGCAATAATTATAACAATAGTCATATTAACAATCATAACCAAGCCAGATAATATTGTACATATTCTATACGTATTACTATTATGAATATTAATCATATGTACTATCAGATCGCGTAAAAATCTAAGTTATCTCTGTTTCTCCTATTTTCCCGTACACGTATTACGTCCCTTGGCAATGAAATGTCAACAAGTATCATTCTCCGTGCCATAGAGTGCCCGTTTCATTTCCGACTTGTGCATATCTGTTGAAAGTACGTATACATATGAAAAACTTACGGTGGAACGCATTGTTGGCTTGTCATGGCTTGTACATGCAACTTCTGGGCTCACTTGAGAAGCGATTAACGTTGTGTCTTGATACAGGTTTGCTGCAATAATTATAACAATAGTTATATTAACAATCATAACAACAAGCCAGATAATATTGTACATATTCTATACGTATTACTATTATGAATAATAATCATATGTACTATCAGATCGCGTAAAATCTAAGTTATCTCTGTTACTCCTATTTTCCCGTACACGTATTACGTCCCTTGGCAATGAAATGTCAACAAGTATCATTCTGCGTGCCATAGAGTGCCCGTTTCATTTCTGACTTGTGCATATATGTTGAAAGTGCGTATACATATGAAAAACTTACGGTGGAACGCATTGTTGGCTTGTCATGGCTTGTACATGCAACTTCTAGGCTCACTTGAAAAGCGATTAACGTTGTGTCTTGATACAGGTTTGCTGCAATAATTATAACAATAGTCATATTAACAATCATAACAACAAGCCAGATAATATTGTACATATTCTATACGTATTACTATTATGAATAATAATCATATGTACTATCAGATCGCGTAACAATCTAAGTTATCTCTGTTTCTTCTATTTTCCCGTACACGTATTACGTCCCTTGGCAATGAAATGTCAACAAGTATCATTCTCCGTGCCATAGAGTGCACGTTTCATTTCTGATGTGTGCATATATGTTGAAAGTGCGGTATACATATGAAAAACTTACGGTGGAACGCATTGTTGGCTTGTCATGGCTTGTACATGCAACTTCTGGGCTCACTTGAAAAGCGATTAACGTTGTGTCTTGATACAGGTTTGCTGCAATAATTATAACAATAGTCATATTAACAATCATAACAACAAGCCAGATAATATTGTACATATTCTATACGTATTACTATTATGAATAATAATCATATGGACTATCAGATCGCGTAACAATCTAAGTTATCTCTGTTTCTCCTGTTTCCCCGTACACGGATTACGTCCCTTGGCAATGAAATGTCAACAAGTATCATTCTGCGTGCCATAGAGTGCACGTTTCAATTCTGATGTGTGCATATATGTTGAAAGTGCGTATACATATGAAAAACTTACGGTGGAACGCATTGTTGGCTTGTCATGGCTTGTACATGCAACTTCTGGACTCACTTGAAAAGCGATTAACGTTGTGTCTTGATACAGGTTTGCTGCAATAATTATAACAATAGTCATATTAACAATCATAACAACAAGCCAGATAATATTGTACATATTCTATAAGTATTACTATTATGAATAATAATCATATGGACTATCAGATCGCGTAACAATCTAAGTTATCTCTGTTTCTCCTGTTTCCCCGTACACGGATTACGTCCCTTGCAATGAAATGTCAACACGTATCATTATGCGTGCCATAGAGTGCACGTTTCAATTCTGATGTGTGCATATATGTTGAAAGTGCGTATACATATGAAAAACTTACGGTGGAACGCATTGTTGGCTTGTCATGGCTTGTACATGCAACTTCTGGACTCACTTGAAAAGCGATTAACGTTGTGTCTTGGATACAGGTTTGCTGCAATAATTATAACAATAGTCATATTAACAATCATAACAACAAGCCAGATAATATTGTACATATTCTATAAGTATTACTATTATGAATAATAATCATATGGACTATCAGATCGCGTAACAATCTAAGTTATCTCTGTTTCTCCTGTTTCCCCGTACACGTATTACGTCCCTTGGCAATGAAATGTCAACAAGTATCATTCTCCGTGCCATAGAATGCCCGTTTCATTTCCGACTTGTGCATATCTGTTGAAAGTACGTATACATATGAAACACTTACGGTGGAACGCATTGTTGGCTTGTCATGGCTTGTACATGCAACTTCTGGGCTCACTTGAGAAGCGATTAACGTTGTGTCTTGATACAGGTTTGCTGCAATAATTATAACAATAGTCATATTAACAATCATAACAACAAGCCAGATAATATTGTACATATTCTATACGTATTACTATTATGAATAATAATCATATGTACTATCAGATCGCGTAACAATCTAAGTTATCTCTGTTTCTTCTATTTTCCCGTACACGTATTACGTCCCTTGGCAATGAAATGTCAACAAGTATCATTCTCCGTGCCATAGAATGCCCGTTTCATTTCCGACTTGTGCATATCTGTTGAAAGTACTTATACATATGAAAAACTTACGGTGGAACGCATTGTTGGCTTGTCATGGCTTGTACATGCAACTTCTGGGCTCACTTGAGAAGCGATTACGTTGTGTCTTGATACAGGTTTGCTGCAATAATTATAACAATAGTCATATTAACAATCATAACAACAAGCCAGATAATATTGTACATATTCTATACGTATTACTATTATGAATAATAATCATATGTTCTATCAGATCGCGTAAAAATCTAAGTTATCTCTGTTACTCCTATTTTCCCGTACACGTACTACGTCCCTTGGCAATGAAATGTCAACAAGTATCATTCTGCGTGCCATAGAGTGCCCGTTTCATTTCTGACTTGTGCATATATGTTGAAAGTACGTATACATATGAAAAACTTACGGTGGAACGCATTGTTGGCTTGTCATGGCTTGTACATGCAACTTCTGGGCTCACTTGAGAAGCGATTAACGTTGTGTCTTGATACAGGTTTGCTGCAATAATTATAACAATAGTCATATTAACAATCATAACGACACGCCAGATAATATTGTACATATTCTATACGTATTACTGTTATGAATAATAATCATATGGACTATCAGATCGCGTAACAATCTAAGTTATCTCTGTTACTCGTGTTTCCCCGTACACGGATTACGTCCCTTGGCAATGAAATGTCAACAAGTATCATTCTGCGTGCCATAGAGTGCACGTTTCATTTCTGATGTGTGCATATATGTTGAAAGTGCGTATACATATGAAAAACTTACGGTGGGAACGCATTTTTGGCTTGTCATGGCTTGTACATGCAACTTCTGGGCTCACTTGAAAAGCGATTAACGTTGGTGTCTTGATACAGGTTTGCTGCAATAATTATAACAATAGTCATATTAACAATCATAACAACAAGCCAGATACTATTGTACATATTCTATACGTATTACTATTATGAATAATAATCATATGGACTATCAGATCGCGTAACAATCTAAGTTATCTCTGTTTCTCCTGTTTCCCCGTGCACGGATTACGTCCCTTGGCAATGAAATGTCAACAAGTATCATTCTGCGTGCCATAGAGTGCACGTTTCATTTCTGATGTGTGCATATATGTTGAAAGTGCGTATACATATGAAAAACTTACGGTGGAACGCATTGTTGGCTTGTCATGGCTTGTACATGCAACTTCTGGGCTCACTTGAAAAGCGATTAACGTTGTGGTCTTGATACAGGTTTGCTGCAATAATTATAACAACAGTCATATTAACAATCATAACAACAAGCCAGATACTATTGTACATATTCTATACGTATTACTATGATGAATAATAATCATATGGACTATCAGATCGCGTAACAATCTAAGTTATCTCTGTTCCTCCTGTTTCCCCGTACACGGATTACGTCCCCTTGGCAATGAAATGTCAACAAGTATCATTCTGCGTGCCATAGAGTGCACGTTTCATTTCTGATGTGTGCATATATGTTGAAAGTGCGTATACATATGAAAAACTTACGGTGGAACGCATTGTTGGCTTGTCATGGCTTGTACATGCAACTTCTGGGCTCACTTGAAAAGCGATTAACGTTGTGTCTTGATACAGGTTTGCTGCAATAATTATAACAATAGTCATATTAACAATCATAACAACAAGCCAGATAATATTGTACATATTCTATACGTATTACTATTATGAATAATAATCATATGGACTATCAGATCGCGTAACAATCTAAGTTATCTCTGTTTCTCCTGTTTCCCCGTACACGGATTACGTCCCTTGGCAATGAAATGTCAACAAGTATCATTCTGCGTGCCATAGAGTGCACGTTTCAATTCTGATGTGTGCATATATGTTGAAAGTGCGTATACATATGAAAAACTTACGGTGGAACGCATTGTTGGCTTGTCATGGCTTGTACATGCAACTTCTGGACTCACTTGAAAAGCGATTAACGTTGTGTCTTGATACAGGTTTGCTGCAATAATTATAACAATAGTCATATTAACAATCATAACAACAAGCCAGATAATATTGTACATATTCTATAAGTATTACTATTATGAATAATAATCATATGGACTATCAGATCGCGTAACAATCTTATCTCTGTTTCTCCTGTTTCCCCGTGCACGGATTACGTCCCTTGGCAATGAAATGTCAACAAGTATCATTCTGCGTGCCATAGAGTGCACGTTTCATTTCTGATGTGTGCATATATGTTGAAAGTGCGTATACATATGAAAAACTTACGGTGGAACGCATTGTTGGCTTGTCATGGCTTGTACATGCAACTTCTGGGCTCACTTGAAAAGCGATTAACGTTGTGTCTTGATACAGGTTTGCTGCAATAATTATAACAATAGTCATATTAACAATCATAACAACAAGCCAGATACTATTGTACATATTCTATACGTATTACTATGATGAATAATAATCATATGGACTATCAGATCGCGTAACAATCTAAGTTATCTCTGTTTCTCCTGTTTCCCCGTACACGGATTACGTCCCTTGGCAATGAAATGTCAACAAGTATCATTCTGCGTGCCATAGAGTGCACGTTTCATTTCTGATGTGTGCATATATGTTGAAAGTGCGTATACATATGAAAAACTTACGGTGGAACGCATTGTTGGCTTGTCATGGCTTGTACATGCAACTTCTGGGCTCACTTGAAAAGCGATTAACGTTGTGTCTTGATACAGGTTTGCTGCAATAATTATAACAATAGTCATATTAACAATCATAACAACAAGCCAGATAATATTGTACATATTCTATACGTATTACTATTATGAATAATAATCATATGTACTATCAGATCGCGTAACAATCTAAGTTATCTCTGTTTCTCCTGTTTCCCCGTACACGGATTACGTCCCTTGGCAATGAAATGTCAACAAGTATCATTCTGCGTGCCATAGAGTGCACGTTTCAATTCTGATGTGTGCATATATGTTGAAAGTGCGTATACATATGAAAAACTTACGGTGGAACGCATTGTTGGCTTGTCATGGCTTGTACATGCAACTTCTGGACTCACTTGAAAAGCGATTAACGTTGTGTCTTGATACAGGTTTGCTGCAATAATTATAACAATAGTCATATTAACAATCATAACAACAAGCCAGATAATATTGTACATATTCTATAAGTATTACTATTATGAATAATAATCATATGGACTATCAGATCGCGTAACAATCTAAGTTATCTCTGTTTCTCCTGTTTCCCCGTACACGTATTACGTCCCTTGGCAATGAAATGTCAACAAGTATCATTCTGCGTGCCATAGAGTGCCCGTTTCATTTCTGACTTGTGCATATCTGTTGAAAGTACGTATACATATGAAAAACTTACGGTGGAACGCATTGTTGGCTTGTCATGGCTTGTACATGCAACTTCTAGGCTCACTTGAAAAGCGATTAACGTTGTGTCTTGATACAGGTTTGCTGCAATAATTATAACAATAGTCATATTAACAATCATAACAACAAGCCAGATAATATTGTACATATTCTATACGTATTACTATTATGAATAATAATCATATGTACTATCAGATCGCGTAAAAATCTAAGTTATTTCTGTTTCTCCTATTTTCCCGTACACGTATTACGTCCCTTGGCAATGAAATGTCAACAAGTATCATTCTCCGTGCCATAGAGTGCCCGTTTCATTTCCGACTTGTGCATATCTGTTGAAAGTACGTATACATATGAAAAACTTACGGTGGAACGCATTGTTGGCTTGTCATGGCTTGTACATGCAACTTCTGGGCTCACTTGAGAAGCGATTAACGTTGTGTCTTGATACAGGTTTGCTGCAATAATTATAACAATAGTCATATTAACAATCATAACAACAAGCCAGATAATATTGTACATATTCTATACGTATTACTATTATGAATAATAATCATATGTACTATCAGATCGCGTAAAAATCTAAGTTATCTCTGTTACTCCTATTTTCCCGTACACGTATTACGTCCCTTGGCAATGAAATGTCAACAAGTATCATTCTGCGTGCCATAGAGTGCCCGTTTCATTTCTGACTTGTGCATATATGTTGAAAGTGCGTATACATATGAAAAACTTACGGTGGAACGCATTGTTGGCTTGTCATGGCTTGTACATGCAACTTCTGGGCTCACTTGAAAAGCGATTAACGTTGTGTCTTGATACAGGTTTGCTGCAATAATTATAACAATAGTATTATTAACAATCATAACAACAAGCCAGATACTATTGTACATATTCTATACGTATTACTATTATGAATAATAATCATATGGACTATCAGATCGCGTAACAATCTAAGTTATCTCTGTTTCTCCTGTTTCCCCGTACACGGATTACGTCCCTTGGCAATGAAATGTCAACAAGTATCATTCTGCGTGCCATAGAGTGCACGTTTCATTTCTGATGTGTGCGTATATGTTGAAAGTGCGTATACATATGAAAAACTTACGGTGGAACGCATTGTTGGCTTGTCATGGCTTGTACATGCAACTTCTGGGCTCACTTGAAAAGCGATTAACGTTGTGTCTTGATATAGGTTTGCTGCAATAATTATAACAATAGTCATATTAACAATCATAACAACAAGCCAGATAATATTGTACATATTCTATACGTATTACTATTATGAATAATAATCATATGGACTATCAGATCGCGTAACAATCTAAGTTATCTCTGTTTCTCCTGTTTCCCCGTACACGGATTACGTCCCTTGGCAATGAAATGTCAACAAGTATCATTCTGCGTGCCATAGAGTGCACGTTTCATTTCTGACTTGTGCATATCTGTTGAAAGTACGTATACATATGAAAAACTTACGGTGGAACGCATTGTTGGCTTGTCGTGGCTTGTGCGTGCAACTTCTGGGCTCGCTTGAGAAGCGATTAACGTTGTGTCTTGATACAGGTTTGCTGCAATATTTATAACAATAGTCATATTAACAATCATAACGACACGCCAGATAATATTGTACATATTCTATACGTATTACTATTATGAATAATAATCATATGGACTATCAGATCGCGTAACAATCTAAGTTATCTCTGTTTCTCCTGTTTCCCCGTACACGGATTACGTCCCTTGGCAATGAAATGTCAACAAGTATCATTCTGCGTGCCATAGTGTGCACGTTTCATTTCCGACTTGTGCATATCTGTTGAAAGTACGTATACATATGAAAAACTTACGGTGGAACGCATTGTTGGCTTGTCATGGCTTGTACATGCAACTTCTGGGCTCACTTGAGAAGCGATTAACGTTGTGTCTTGATACAGGTTTGCTGCAATAATTATAACAATAGTCATATTAACAATCATAACAACAAGCCAGATAATATTGTACATATTCTATACGTATTACTATTATGAATAATAATCATATGTACTATCAGATCGCGTAAAAATCTAAGTTATCTCTGTAACTCCTATTTTCCCGTACACGTATTACGTCCCTTGGCAATGAAATGTCAACAAGTATCATTCTGCGTGCCATAGAGTGCCCGTTTCATTTCTGACTTGTGCATATATGTTGAAAGTGCGTATACATATGAAAAACTTACGGTGGAACGCATTGTTGGCTTGTCATGGCTTGTACATGCAACTTCTGGGCTCACTTGAAAAGCGATTAACGTTGTGTCTTGATACAGGTTTGCTGCAATAATTATAACAATAGTCATATTAACAATCATAACAACAAGCCAGATACTATTGTACATATTCTATACGTATTACTATTATGAATAATAATCATATGGACTATCAGATCGCGTAACAATCTAAGTTATCTCTGTTTCTCCTGTTTCCCCGTACACGGATTACGTCCCTTGGCAATGAAATGTCAACAAGTATCATTCTGCGTGCCATAGAGTGCACGTTTCATTTCTGATGTGTGCATATATGTTGAAAGTGCGTATACATATGAAAAACTTACGGTGGAACGCATTGTTGGCTTGTCATGGCTTGTACATGCAACTTCTGGGCTCACTTGAAAAGCGATTAACGTTGTGTCTTGATACAGGTTTGCTGCAATAATTATAACAATAGTCATATTAACAATCATAACAACAAGCCAGATAATATTGTACATATTCTATACGTATTACTATTATGAATAATAATCATATGGACTATCAGATCGCGTAACAATCTAAGTTATTTCTGTTTCTCCTGTTTCCCCGTACACGGATTACGTCCCTTGGCAATGAAATGTCAACAAGTATCATTCTGCGTGCCATAGAGTGCACGTTTCATTTCTGACTTGTGCATATCTGTTGAAAGTACGTATACATATGAAAAACTTACGGTGGAACGCATTGTTGGCTTGTCGTGGCTTGTGCGTGCAACTTCTGGGCTCGCTTGAGAAGCGATTAACGTTGTGTCTTGATACAGGTTTGCTGCAATATTTATAACAATAGTCATATTAACAATCATAACGACACGCCAGATAATATTGTACATATTCTATACGTATTACTATTATGAATAATAATCATATGGACTATCAGATCGCGTAACAATCTAAGTTATCTCTGTTTCTCCTGTTTCCCCGTACACGGATTACGTCCCTTGGCAATGAAATGTCAACAAGTATCATTCTGCGTGCCATAGTGTGCACGTTTCATTTCCGACTTGTGCATATCTGTTGAAAGTACGTATACATATGAAAAACTTACGGTGGAACGCATTGTTGGCTTGTCATGGCTTGTACATGCAACTTCTGGGCTCACTTGAGAAGCGATTAACGTTGTGTCTTGATACAGGTTTGCTGCAATAATTATAACAATAGTCATATTAACAATCATAACAACAAGCCAGATAATATTGTACATATTCTATACGTATTACTATTATGAATAATAATCATATGTACTATCAGATCGCGTAAAAATCTAAGTTATCTCTGTAACTCCTATTTTCCCGTACACGTATTACGTCCCTTGGCAATGAAATGTCAACAAGTATCATTCTGCGTGCCATAGAGTGCCCGTTTCATTTCTGACTTGTGCATATATGTTGAAAGTGCGTATACATATGAAAAACTTACGGTGGAACGCATTGTTGGCTTGTCATGGCTTGTACATGCAACTTCTGGGCTCACTTGAAAAGCGATTAACGTTGTGTCTTGATACAGGTTTGCTGCAATAATTATAACAATAGTCATATTAACAATCATAACAACAAGCCAGATACTATTGTACATATTCTATACGTATTACTATTATGAATAATAATCATATGGACTATCAGATCGCGTAAC
This sequence comes from Cyrtodaria siliqua, assembly GCA_037043455.1. NCBI lineage: Eukaryota > Metazoa > Mollusca > Bivalvia > Adapedonta > Hiatellidae > Cyrtodaria > Cyrtodaria siliqua. The sequence goes on along the minus strand of JAWPHD010015531.1, from coordinate 28,680 downwards.
AATCTAAGTTATCTCTGTTTCTCCTGTTTCCCCGTACACGGATTACGTCCCTTGGCAATGAAATGTCAACAAGTATCATTCTGCGTGCCATAGAGTGCACGTTTCATTTCTGATGTGTGCATATATGTTGAAAGTGCGTATACATATGAAAAACTTACGGTGGAACGCATTGTTGGCTTGTCATGGCTTGTACATGCAACTTCTGGGCTCACTTGAAAAGCGATTAACGTTGTGTCTTGATACAGGTTTGCTGCAATAATTATAACAATAGTCATATTAACAATCATAACAACAAGCCAGATAATATTGTACATATTCTATACGTATTACTATTATGAATAATAATCATATGGACTATCAGATCGCGTAACAATCTAAGTTATTTCTGTTTCTCCTGTTTCCCCGTACACGGATTACGTCCCTTGGCAATGAAATGTCAACAAGTATCATTCTGCGTGCCATAGAGTGCACGTTTCATTTCTGACTTGTGCATATCTGTTGAAAGTACGTATACATATGAAAAACTTACGGTGGAACGCATTGTTGGCTTGTCGTGGCTTGTGCGTGCAACTTCTGGGCTCGCTTGAGAAGCGATTAACGTTGTGTCTTGATACAGGTTTGCTGCAATATTTATAACAATAGTCATATTAACAATCATAACGACACGCCAGATAATATTGAACATATTCTATACGTATTACTATTATGAATAATAATCATATGGACTATCAGATCGCGTAACAATCTAAGTTATCTCTGTTTCTCCTGTTTCCCCGTACACGGATTACGTCCCTTGGCAATGAAATGTCAACAAGTATCATTCTGCGTGCCATAGAGTGCACCTTTCATTTCTGATGTATGCATATATGTTGAAAGTGCGTATACATATGAAAAACTTACGGTGGAACGCATTGTTGGCTTGTCATGGCTTGTACATGCAACTTCTGGACTCACTTGAAAAGCGATTAACGTTGTGTCTTGATACAGGTTTGCTGCAATAATTATAACAATAGTCATATTAACAATCATAACAACAAGCCAGATAATATTGTACATATTCTATACGTATTACTATTATGAATAATAATCATATGGACTATCAGATCGCGTAACAATCTAAGTTATCTCTGTTTCTCCTGTTTCCCCGTACACGTATTACGTCCCTTGGCAATGAAATGTCAACAAGTATCATTCTGCGTGCCATAGAGTGCCCGTTTCATTTCTGACTTGTGCATATCTGTTGAAAGTACGTATACATATGAAAAACTTACGGTGGAACGCATTGTTGGCTTGTCATGGCTTGTACATGCAACTTCTAGGCTCACTTGAAAAGCGATTAACGTTGTGTCTTGATACAGGTTTGCTGCAATAATTATAACAATAGTCATATTAACAATCATAACAACAAGCCAGATAATATTGTACATATTCTATACGTATTACTATTATGAATAATAATCATATGTACTATCAGATCGCGTAAAAATCTAAGTTATCTCTGTTACTCCTATTTTCCCGTACACGTATTACGTCCCTTGGCAATGAAATGTCAACAAGTATCATTCTCCGTGCCATAGAGTGCCCGTTTCATTTCCGACTTGTGCATATCTGTTGAAAGTACGTATACATATGAAAAACTTACGGTGGAACGCATTGTTGGCTTGTCATGGCTTGTACATGCAACTTCTGGGCTCACTTGAGAAGCGATTAACGTTGTGTCTTGATACAGGTTTGCTGCAATAATTATAACAATAGTCATATTAACAATCATAACAACAAGCCAGATAATATTGTACATATTCTATACGTATTACTATTATGAATAATAATCATATGTACTATCAGATCGCGTAAAAATCTAAGTTATCTCTGTTACTCCTATTTTCCCGTACACGTATTACGTCCCTTGGCAATGAAATGTCAACAAGTATCATTCTGCGTGCCATAGAGTGCCCGTTTCATTTCTGACTTGTGCATATATGTTGAAAGTACGTATACATATGAAAAACTTACGGTGGAACGCATTGTTGGCTTGTCATGGCTTGTACATGCAACTTCTGGGCTCACTTGAGAAGCGATTAACGTTGTGTCTTGATACAGGTTTGCTGCAATAATTATAACAATAGTCATATTAACAATCATAACAACAAGCCAGATAATATTGTACATATTCTATACGTATTACTATTATGAATAATAATCATATGGACTATCAGATCGCGTAACAATCTAAGTTATCTCTGTTTCTCCTGTTTCCCCGTACACGTATTACGTCCCTTGGCAATGAAATGTCAACAAGTATCATTCTGCGTGCCATAGAGTGCACGTTTCATTTCTGATGTGTGCATATATGTTGAAAGTGCGTATACATATGAAAAACTTACGGTGGAACGCATTGTTGGCTTGTCATGGCTTGTACATGCAACTTCTAGGCTCACTTGAAAAGCGATTAACGTTGTGTCTTGATACAGGTTTGCTGCAATAATTATAACAATAGTCATATTAACAATCATAACAACAAGCCAGATAATATTGTACATATTCTATACGTATTACTATTATGAATAATAATCATATGTACTATCAGATCGCGTAAAAATCTAAGTTATCTCTGTTACTCCTATTTTCCCGTACACGTATTACGTCCCTTGGCAATGAAATGTCAACAAGTATCATTCTGCGTGCCATAGAGTGCACGTTTCATTTCTGACTTGTGCATATCTGTTGAAAGTACGTATACATATGAAAAACTTACGGTGGAACGCATTGTTGGCTTGTCATGGCTTGTGCGTGCAACTTCTGGGCTCGCTTGAGAAGCGATTAACGTTGTGTCTTGATACAGGTTTGCTGCAATATTTATAACAATAGTCATATTAACAATCATAACGACACGCCAGATAATATTGTACATATTCGATACGTATTACTATTATGAATAATAATCATATGGACTATCAGATCGCGTAACAATCTAAGTTATCTCTTTTTCTCCTGTTTCCCCGTACACGGATTACGTCCCTTGGCAATGAAATGTCAACAAGTATCATTCTGCGTGCCATAGAGTGCACGTTTCATTTCTGATGTGTGCATATATGTTGAAAGTGCGTATACATATGAAAAACTTACGGTGGAACGCATTGTTGGCTTGTCACGGCTTGTACATGCAACTTCTGGGCTCACTTGAGAAGCGATTAACGTTGTGTCTTGATACAGGTTTGCTGCAATAATTATAACAATAGTCATATTAACAATCATAACGACACGCCAGATAATATTGTACATATTCTATACGTATTACTGTTATGAATAATAATCATATGGACTATCAGATCGCGTAACAATCTAAGTTATCTCTGTTTCTCCTGTTTCCCCGTACACGGATTACGTCCCTTGGCAATGAAATGTCAACAAGTATCATTCTGCGTGCCATAGAGTGCACGTTTCATTTCTGATGTGTGCATATATGTTGAAAGTGCGTATACATATGAAAAACTTACGGTGGAACGCATTGTTGGCTTGTCATGGCTTGTACATGCAACTTCTGGGCTCACTTGAGAAGCGATTAACGTTGTGTCTTGATACAGGTTTGCTGCAATAATTATAACAATAGTCATATTAACAATCATAACAACAAGCCAGATAATATTGTACATATTCTATACGTATTACTATTATGAATAATAATCATATGTACTATCAAATCGCGTAAAAATCTAAGTTATCTCTGTTACTCCTATTTTCCCGTACACGTATTACCTCCCTTGGCAATGAAATGTCAACAAGTATCATTCTGCGTGCCATAGAGTGCCCGTTTCATTTCTGACTTGTGCATATATGTTGAAAGTACGTATACATATGAAAAACTTACGGTGGAACGCATTGTTGGCTTGTCATGGCTTGTACATGCAACTTCTGGGCTCACTTGAGAAGCGATTAACGTTGTGTCTTGATACAGGTTTGCTGCAATAATTATAACAATAGTCATATTAACAATCATAACGACACACCAGATAATATTGTACATATTCTATACCTATTACTGTTATGAATAATAATCATATGGACTATCAGATCGCGTAACAATCTAAGTTATCTCTGTTTCTCCTGTTTCCCCGTACACGGATTACGTCCCTTGGCAATGAAATGTCAACAAGTATCATTCTGCGTGCCATAGAGTGCACGTTTCATTTCTGATGTGTGCATATATGTTGAAAGTGCGTATACATATGAAAAACTTACGGTGGAACGCATTGTTGGCTTGTCATGGCTTGTACATGCAACTTCTGGGCTCACTTGAAAAGCGATTAACGTTGTGTCTTGATACACGTTTGCTGCAATAATTATAACAATAGTCATATTAACAATCATAACAACAAGCCAGATACTATTGTACATATTCTATACGTATTACTATTATGAATAATAATCATATGGACTATCAGATCGCGTAACAATCGAAGTTATCTCTGTTCCTCCTGTTTCCCCGTACACGGATTACGTCCCTTGGCAATGAAATGTCAACAAGTATCATTCTGCGTGCCATAGAGTGCACGTTTCATTTCTGATGTGTGCATATATGTTGAAAGTGCGTATACATATGAAAAACTTACGGTGGAACGCATTGTTGGCTTGTCATGGCTTGTACATGCAACTTCTGGGCTCACTTGAAAAGCGATTAACATTGTGTCTTGATACAGGTTTGCTGCAATAATTATAACAATAGTCATATTAACAATCATAACAACAAGCCAGATAATATTGTACATATTCTATACGTATTACTATTATGAATAATAATCATATGTACTATCAGATCGCGTAAAAATCTAAGTTATCTCTTTTACTCCTATTTTCCCGTACACGTATTACGTCCCTTGGCAATGAATTGTCAACAAGTATCATTCTGCGTGCCATAGAGTGCCCGTTTCATTTCTGACTTGTGCATATCTGTTGAAAGTACGTATACATATGAAAAACTTACGGTGGAACGCATTGTTGGCTTGTCATGGCTTGTACATGCAACTTCTGGGCTCACTTGAAAAGCGATTAACGTTGTGTCTTGATACAGGTTTGCTGCAATAATTATAACAATAGTCATATTAACAATCATAACAACAAGCCAGATAATATTGTACATATTCTATACGTATTACTATTATGAATAATAATCATATGGACTATCAGATCGCGTAACAATCTAAGTTATCTCTGTTTCTCCTGTTTCCCCGTACACGGATTACGTCCCTTGGCAATGAAATGTCAACAAGTATCATTCTGCGTGCCATAGAGTGCACGTTTCATTTCTGACTTGTGCATATCTGTTGAAAGTACGTATACATATGAAAAACTTACGGTGGAACGCATTGTTGGCTTGTCGTGGCTTGTGCGTGCAACTTCTGGGCTCGCTTGAGAAGCGATTAACGTTGTGTCTTGATACAGGTTTGCTGCAATATTTATAACAATAGTCATATTAACAATCATAACGACACGCCAGATAATATTGTACATATTCTATACGTATTACTATTATGAATAATAATCATATGGACTATCAGATCGCGTAACAATCTAAGTTATCTCTGTTTCTCCTGTTTCCCCGTACACGGATTACGTCCCTTGGCAATGAAATGTCAACAAGTATCATTCTGCGTGCCATAGAGTGCACGTTTCATTTCTGATGTGTGCATATATGTTGAAAGTGCGTATACATATGAAAAACTTACGGTGGAACGCATTGTTGGCTTGTCATGGCTTGTACATGCAACTTCTGGGCTCACTTGAAAAGCGATTAACGTTGTGTCTTGATACAGGTTTGCTGCAATAATTATAACAATAGTCATATTAACAATCATAACAACAAGCCAGATAATATTGTACATATTCTATACGTATTACTATTATGAATAATAATCATATGTACTATCAGATCGCGTAAAAATCTAAGTTATCTCTGTTACTCCTATTTTCCCGTACACGTATTACGTCCCTTGGCAATGAAATGTCAACAAGTATCATTCTGCGTGCCATAGAGTGCCCGTTTCATTTCTGACTTGTGCTTATATGTTGAAAGTACGTATACATATGAAAAACTTACGGTGGAACGCATTGTTGGCTTGTCATGGCTTGTACATGCAACTTCTGGGCCCACTTGAGAAGCGATTAACGTTGTGTCTTGATACAGGTTTGCTGCAATAATTATAACAATAGTCATATTAACAATCATAACGACACGCCAGATAATATTGTACATATTATATACGTATTACTGTTATGAATAATAATCATATGGACTATCAGATCGCGTAACAATCTAAGTTATCTCTTTTTCTCCTGTTTCCCCGTACACGGATTACGTCCCTTGGCAATGAAATGTCAACAAGTATCATTCTGCGTGCCATAGAGTGCACGTTTCATTTCTGATGTGTGCATATATGTTGAAAGTGCGTATACATATGAAAAACTTACGGTGGAACGCATTGTTGGCTTGTCACGGCTTGTACATGCAACTTCTGGGCTCACTTGAGAAGCGATTAACGTTGTGTCTTGATACAGGTTTGCTGCAATAATTATAACAATAGTCATATTAACAATCATAACGACACGCCAGATAATATTGTACATATTCTATACGTATTACTGTTATGAATAATAATCATATGGACTATCAGATCGCGTAACAATCTAAGTTATCTCTGTTTCTCCTGTTTCCCCGTACACGGATTACGTCCCTTGGCAATGAAATGTCAACAAGTATCATTCTGCGTGCCATAGAGTGCACGTTTCATTTCTGATGTGTGCATATATGTTGAAAGTGCGTATACATATGAAAAACTTACGGTGGAACGCATTGTTGGCTTGTCATGGCTTGTACATGCAACTTCTGGGCTCACTTGAGAAGCGATTAACGTTGTGTCTTGATACAGGTTTGCTGCAATAATTATAACAATAGTCATATTAACAATCATAACAACAAGCCAGATAATATTGTACATATTCTATACGTATTACTATTATGAATAATAATCATATGTACTATCAAATCGCGTAAAAATCTAAGTTATCTCTGTTACTCCTATTTTCCCGTACACGTATTACCTCCCTTGGCAATGAAATGTCAACAAGTATCATTCTGCGTGCCATAGAGTGCCCGTTTCATTTCTGACTTGTGCATATATGTTGAAAGTACGTATACATATGAAAAACTTACGGTGGAACGCATTGTTGGCTTGTCATGGCTTGTACATGCAACTTCTGGGCTCACTTGAGAAGCGATTAACGTTGTGTCTTGATACAGGTTTGCTGCAATAATTATAACAATAGTCATATTAACAATCATAACGACACACCAGATAATATTGTACATATTCTATACCTATTACTGTTATGAATAATAATCATATGGACTATCAGATCGCGTAACAATCTAAGTTATCTCTGTTTCTCCTGTTTCCCCGTACACGGATTACGTCCCTTGGCAATGAAATGTCAACAAGTATCATTCTGCGTGCCATAGAGTGCACGTTTCATTTCTGATGTGTGCATATATGTTGAAAGTGCGTATACATATGAAAAACTTACGGTGGAACGCATTGTTGGCTTGTCATGGCTTGTACATGCAACTTCTGGGCTCACTTGAAAAGCGATTAACGTTGTGTCTTGATACACGTTTGCTGCAATAATTATAACAATAGTCATATTAACAATCATAACAACAAGCCAGATACTATTGTACATATTCTATACGTATTACTATTATGAATAATAATCATATGGACTATCAGATCGCGTAACAATCGAAGTTATCTCTGTTCCTCCTGTTTCCCCGTACACGGATTACGTCCCTTGGCAATGAAATGTCAACAAGTATCATTCTGCGTGCCATAGAGTGCACGTTTCATTTCTGATGTGTGCATATATGTTGAAAGTGCGTATACATATGAAAAACTTACGGTGGAACGCATTGTTGGCTTGTCATGGCTTGTACATGCAACTTCTGGGCTCACTTGAAAAGCGATTAACATTGTGTCTTGATACAGGTTTGCTGCAATAATTATAACAATAGTCATATTAACAATCATAACAACAAGCCAGATAATATTGTACATATTCTATACGTATTACTATTATGAATAATAATCATATGTACTATCAGATCGCGTAAAAATCTAAGTTATCTCTTTTACTCCTATTTTCCCGTACACGTATTACGTCCCTTGGCAATGAATTGTCAACAAGTATCATTCTGCGTGCCATAGAGTGCCCGTTTCATTTCTGACTTGTGCATATCTGTTGAAAGTACGTATACATATGAAAAACTTACGGTGGAACGCATTGTTGGCTTGTCATGGCTTGTACATGCAACTTCTGGGCTCACTTGAAAAGCGATTAACGTTGTGTCTTGATACAGGTTTGCTGCAATAATTATAACAATAGTCATATTAACAATCATAACAACAAGCCAGATAATATTGTACATATTCTATACGTATTACTATTATGAATAATAATCATATGGACTATCAGATCGCGTAACAATCTAAGTTATCTCTGTTTCTCCTGTTTCCCCGTACACGGATTACGTCCCTTGGCAATGAAATGTCAACAAGTATCATTCTGCGTGCCATAGAGTGCACGTTTCATTTCTGACTTGTGCATATCTGTTGAAAGTACGTATACATATGAAAAACTTACGGTGGAACGCATTGTTGGCTTGTCGTGGCTTGTGCGTGCAACTTCTGGGCTCGCTTGAGAAGCGATTAACGTTGTGTCTTGATACAGGTTTGCTGCAATATTTATAACAATAGTCATATTAACAATCATAACGACACGCCAGATAATATTGTACATATTCTATACGTATTACTATTATGAATAATAATCATATGGACTATCAGATCGCGTAACAATCTAAGTTATCTCTGTTTCTCCTGTTTCCCCGTACACGGATTACGTCCCTTGGCAATGAAATGTCAACAAGTATCATTCTGCGTGCCATAGAGTGCACGTTTCATTTCTGATGTGTGCATATATGTTGAAAGTGCGTATACATATGAAAAACTTACGGTGGAACGCATTGTTGGCTTGTCATGGCTTGTACATGCAACTTCTGGGCTCACTTGAAAAGCGATTAACGTTGTGTCTTGATACAGGTTTGCTGCAATAATTATAACAATAGTCATATTAACAATCATAACAACAAGCCAGATAATATTGTACATATTCTATACGTATTACTATTATGAATAATAATCATATGTACTATCAGATCGCGTAAAAATCTAAGTTATCTCTGTTACTCCTATTTTCCCGTACACGTATTACGTCCCTTGGCAATGAAATGTCAACAAGTATCATTCTGCGTGCCATAGAGTGCCCGTTTCATTTCTGACTTGTGCTTATATGTTGAAAGTACGTATACATATGAAAAACTTACGGTGGAACGCATTGTTGGCTTGTCATGGCTTGTACATGCAACTTCTGGGCCCACTTGAGAAGCGATTAACGTTGTGTCTTGATACAGGTTTGCTGCAATAATTATAACAATAGTCATATTAACAATCATAACGACACGCCAGATAATATTGTACATATTATATACGTATTACTGTTATGAATAATAATCATATGGACTATCAGATCGCGTAACAATCTAAGTTATCTCTTTTTCTCCTGTTTCCCCGTACACGGATTACGTCCCTTGGCAATGAAATGTCAACAAGTATCATTCTGCGTGCCATAGAGTGCACGTTTCATTTCTGATGTGTGCATATATGTTGAAAGTGCGTATACATATGAAAAACTTACGGTGGAACGCATTGTTGGCTTGTCATGGCTTGTACATGCAACTTCTGGGCTCACTTGAAAAGCGATTAACGTTGTGTCTTGATACAGGTTTGCTGCAATAATTATAACAATAGTCATATTAACAATCATAACAACAAGCCAGATAATATTGTACATATTCTATACGTATTACTATTATGAATAATAATCATATGTACTATCAGATCGCGTAAAAATCTAAGTTATCTCTTTTACTCCTATTTTCCCGTACACGTATTACGTCCCTTGGCAATGAATTGTCAACAAGTATCATTCTGCGTGCCATAGAGTGCCCGTTTCATTTCTGACTTGTGCATATCTGTTGAAAGTACGTATACATATGAAAAACTTACGGTGGAACGCATTGTTGGCTTGTCATGGCTTGTACATGCAACTTCTGGGCTCACTTGAAAAGCGATTAACGTTGTGTCTTGATACAGGTTTGCTGCAATAATTATAACAATAGTCATATTAACAATCATAACAACAAGCCAGATAATATTGTACATATTCTATACGTATTACTATTATGAATAATAATCATATGGACTATCAGATCGCGTAACAATCTAAGTTATCTCTGTTTCTCCTGTTTCCCCGTACACGGATTACGTCCCTTGGCAATGAAATGTCAACAAGTATCATTCTGCGTGCCATAGAGTGCACGTTTCATTTCTGATGTGTGCATATATGTTGAAAGTGCGTATACATATGAAAAACTTACGGTGGAACGCATTGTTGGCTTGTCATGGCTTGTACATGCAACTTCTGGGCTCACTTGAAAAGCGATTAACGTTGTGTCTTGATACAGGTTTGCTGCAATAATTATAACAATAGTCATATTAACAATCATAACAACAAGCCAGATAATATTGTACATATTCTATACGTATTACTATTATGAATAATAATCATATGGACTATCAGATCGCGTAACAATCTAAGTTATCTCTGTTTCTCCTGTTTCCCCGTACACGGATTACGTCCCTTGGCAATGAAATGTCAACAAGTATCATTCTGCGTGCCATAGAGTGCACGTTTCATTTCTGACTTGTGCATATCTGTTGAAAGTACGTATACATATGAAAAACTTACGGTGGAACGCATTGTTGGCTTGTCGTGGCTTGTGCGTGCAACTTCTGGGCTCGCTTGAGAAGCGATTAACGTTGTGTCTTGATACAGGTTTGCTGCAATATTTATAACAATAGTCATATTAACAATCATAACGACACGCCAGATAATATTGTATATATTCTATACGTATTACTATTATGAATAATAATCATATGGACTATCAGATCGCGTAACAATCTAAGTTATCTCTGTTTCTCCTGTTTCCCCGTACACGGATTACGTCCCTTGGCAATGAAATGTCAACAAGTATCATTCTGCGTGCCATAGAGTGCACGTTTCATTTCTGATGTGTGCATATATGTTGAAAGTGCGTATACATATGAAAAACTTACGGTGGAACGCATTTTTGGCTTGTCATGGCTTGTACATGCAACTTCTGGGCTCACTTGAAAAGCGATTAACGTTGTGTCTTGATACAGGTTTGCTGCAATAATTATAACAATAGTCATATTAACAATCATAACAACAAGCCAGATAATATTGTACATATTCTATACGTATTACTATTATGAATAATAATCATATGTACTATCAGATCGCGTAAAAATCTAAGTTATCTCTGTTACTCCTATTTTCCCGTACACGTATTACGTCCCTTGGCAATGAAATGTCAACAAGTATCATTCTGCGTGCCATAGAGTGCCCGTTTCATTTCTGACTTGTGCATATATGTTGAAAGTACGTATACATATGAAAAACTTACGGTGGAACGCATTGTTGGCTTGTCATGGCTTGTACATGCAACTTCTGGGCTCACTTGAGAAGCGATTAACGTTGTGTCTTGATACAGGTTTGCTGCAATAATTATAACAATAGTCATATTAACAATCATAACGACACGCCAGATAATATTGTACATATTATATACGTATTACTGTTATGAATAATAATCATATGGACTATCAGATCGCGTAAAAATCTAAGTTATCTCTGTTTCTCCTGTTTCCCCGTACACGGATTACGTCCCTTGGCAATGAAATGTCAACAAGTATCATTCTGCGTGCCATAGAGTGCACGTTTCATTTCTGATGTGTGCATATATGTTGAAAGTGCGTATACATATGAAAAACTTACGGTGGAACGCATTGTTGGCTTGTCATGGCTTGTACATGCAACTTCTGGGCTCACTTGAAAGGCGATTAACGTTGTGTCTGGATACAGGTTAGATGCAATAATTATAACAATATTCATAATAAAAATCATAACAACAAGCCAGATAATATTGTACATATTCTATACGTATTACTATTATGAATAATAATCATATGGACTATCAGATCGCGTAACAATCTAAGTTATCTCTGTTTCTCCTGTTTCCCCGTACACGGATTACGTCCCTTGGCAATGAAATGTCAACAAGTATCATTCTGCGTGCCATAGAGTGCCCGTTTCATTTCTGATGTGTGCATATATGTTGAAAGTGCGTATACATATGAAAAACTTACGGTGGAACGCATTGTTGGCTTGTCATGGCTTGTACATGCAACTTCTGGGCTCACTTGAAAAGCGATTAACGTTGTGTCTTGATACAGGTTTGCTGCAATAATTATAACAATAGTCATATTAACAATCATAACAACAAGCCAGATAATATTGTACATATTCTATACGTATTACTATTATGAATAATAATCATATGGACTATCAGATCGCGTAACAATCTAAGTTATCTCTGTTTCTCCTGTTTCCCCGTACACGGATTACGTCCCTTGGCAATGAAATGTCAACAAGTATCATTCTGCGTGCCATAGAGTGCACGTTTCATTTCTGATGTGTGCATATATGTTGAAAGTGCGTGTACATATGAAAAACTTACGGTGGAACGCATTGTTGGCTTGTCATGGCTTGTACATGCAACTTCTGGGCTCACTTGAAAAGCGATTAACGTTGTGTCTTGATACAGGTTTGCTGCAATAATTATAACAATAGTCATATTAACAATCATAACAACAAGCCAGATAATATTGTACATATTCTATACGTATTACTATTATGAATAATAATCATATGTACTATCAGATCGCGTAAAAATCTAAGTTATCTCTGTTTCTCCTGTTTCCCCGTACACGGATTACGTCCCTTGGCAATGAAATGTCAACAAGTATCATTCTGCGTGCCATAGAGTGCACGTTTCATTTCTGATGTGTGCATATATGTTGAAAGTGCGTATACATATGAAAAACTTACGGTGGAACGCATTGTTGGCTTGTCATGGCTTGTACATGCAACTTCTGGGCTCACTTGAGAAGCGATTAACGTTGTGTCTTGATACAGGTTTGCTGCAATAATTATAACAATAGTCATATTAACAATCATAACAACAAGCCAGATAATATTGTACATATTCTATACGTATTACTATTATGAATAATAATCATATGTACTATCAGATCGCGTAAAAATCCAAGTTATCTCTGTTCTCCTATTTTCCCGTACACGTATTACGTCCCTTGGCAATGAAATGTCAACAAGTATCATTCTGCGTGCCATAGAGTGCACGTTTCATTTCTGATGTGTGCATATCTGTTGAAAGTGCGTATACATATGAAAAACTTACGGTGGAACGCATTGTTGGCATGTCATGGCTTGTACATGCAACTTCTGGGCTCACTTGAAAAGCGATTAACGTTGTGTCTTGATACAGGTTTGCTGCAATAATTATAACAATAGTCATATTAACAATCATAACAACAAGCCAGATAATATTGTACATATTCTATACTTATTACTATTATGAATAATAATCATATGTACTATTAGATCGCGTAAAAATCCAAGTTATCTCTGTTCTCCTATTTTCCCGTACACGTATTACGTCCCTTGGCAATGAAATGTCAACAAGTATCATTCTGCGGGCCATAGAGTGCACGTTTCATTTCTGACTTGTGCATATCTGTTGAAAGTACGTATACATATGAAAAACTTACGGTGGAACGCATTGTTGGCTTGTCATGGCTTGTACATGCAACTTCTGGGCTCACTTGAGAAGCGATTAACGTTGTGTCTTGATACAGGTTTGATGCAATAATTATAACAATAGTCATATTAACAATCATAACAACAAGCCAGATAATATTGTACATATTCTATACGTATTACTATTATGAATAATAATCATATGTACTATCAGATCGCTTAAAAATCTAAGTTATTACTGTGTCTCCTATTTTCCCGTACACGTATTACGTCCCGTGGCAATGAAATGTCAACAAGTATCATTCTGCGTGCCATAGAGTGCCCGTTTCATTTCTGACTTGTGCATATCTGTTGAAAGTACGTATACATATGAAAAACTTACGGTGGAACGCATTGTTGGCTTGTCATGGCTTGTACATGCAACTTCTGGGCTCACTTGAGAAGCGATTAACGTTGTGTCTTGATACAGGTTTGCTGCAATAATTATAACAATAGTCATATTAACAATCATAACAACAAGCCAGATAATATTGTACATATTCTATACGTATTACTATTATGAATAATAATCATATGTACTATCAGATCGCGTAAAAATCTAAGTTATCTCTTTTTCTCCTATTTTCCCGTACACGTATTACGTCCCTTGGCAATGAAATGTCAACAAGTATCATTCTGCGTGCCATAGAGTGCCCGTTTCATTTTTGACTTGTGCATATCTGTTGAAAGTACGTATACATATGACAAACTTACGGTGGAACGCATTGTTGGCTTGTCATGGCTTGTACATGCAACTTCTGGGCTCACTTGAGAAGCGATTAACGTTGTGTCTTGATACAGGTTTGCTGCAATAATTATAACAATAGTCATATTAACAATCATAACAACAAGCCAGATAATATTGTACATATTCTATACGTATTACTATTATGAATAATAATCATATGTACTATCAGATCGCGTAAAAATCTAAGTTATCTCTGTTTGTCCTATTTTCCCGTACACGTATTACGTCCCTTGGCAATGAAATGTCAACAAGTATCATTCTGCGTGCCATAGAGTGCACGTTTCATTTCTGACTTGTGCATATCTGTTGAAAGTACGTATACATATGAAAAACTTACGGTGGAACGCATTGTTGGCTTGTCATGGCTTGTACATGCAACTTCTGGGCTCACTTGAGAAGCGATTAACGTTGTGTCTGGATACAGGTTTGCTGCAATAATTATAACAATAGTCATATTAACAATCATAACAACAAGCCAGATAATATTGTACATATTCTATACGTATTACTATTATGAATAATAATCATATGTACTATCAGATCGCGTAAAAATCCAATTTATCTCTGTTCTCCTATTTTCCCGTACACGTATTACGTCCCTTGGCAATGAAATGTCAACAAGTATCATTCTGCGTGCCATAGAGTGCACGTTTTATTTCTGATGTGTGCATATCTGTTGAAAGTGCGTATACATATAAAAAACTTACGGTGGAACGCATTGTTGGCTTGTCATGGCTTGTACATGCAATTTCTGGGCTCACTTGAGAAGCGATTAACGTTGTGTCTTGATACAGGTTTGCTGCAATAATTATAACAATAGTCATATTAACAATCATAACAACAAGCCAGATAATATTGTACATATTCTATACGTATTACTATTATGAATAATAATCATATGTACTATCAGATCGCGTAAAAATCTAAGTTATCTCTTTTTCTCCTATTTTCCCGTACACGTATTACGTCCCGTGGCAATGAAATGTCAACAAGTATCATTCTGCGTGCCATAGAGTGCCCGTTTCATTTCTGACTTGTGCATATCTGTTGAAAGTACGTATACATATGAAAAACATACGGTGGAACGCATTCTTGGCTTGTCATGGCTTGTACATGCAACTTCTGGGCTCACTTGAGAAGCGATTAACGTTGTGTCTTGATACAGGTTTGCTGCAATAATTATAACAATAGTCATATTAACAATCATAACAACAAGCCAGATAATATTGTACATATTCTATACGTATTACTATTATGAATAATAATCATATGTACTATCAGATCGCGTAAAAATCTAAGTTATCTCTTTTTCTCCTATTTTCCCGTACACGTATTACGTCCCTTGGCAATGAAATGTCAACAAGTATCATTCTGCGTGCCATAGAGTGCCCGTTTAATTTTTGACTTGTGCATATCTGTTGAAAGTACGTATACATATGAAAAACTTACGGTGGAACGCATTGTTGGCTTGTCATGGCTTGTACATGCAACTTCTGGGCTCACTTGAGAAGCGATTAACGTTGTGTCTTGATACAGGTTTGCTGCAATAATTATAACAATAGTCATATTAACAATCATAACAACAAGCCAGATAATATTGTACATATTCTATACGTATTACTATTATGAATAATAATCATATGTACTATCAGATCGCGTAAAAATCCAAGTTATCTCTGTTCTCCTATTTTCCCGTACACGTATTACGTCCCTTGGCAATGAAATGTCAACAAGTATCATTCTGCGGGCCATAGAGTGCACGTTTCATTTCTGACTTGTGCATATCTGTTGAAAGTACGTATACATATGAAAAACTTACGGTGGAACGCATTGTTGGCTTGTCATGGCTTGTACATGCAACTTCTGGGCTCACTTGAGAAGCGATTAACGTTGTGTCTTGATACAGGTTTGCTGCAATAATTATAACAATAGTCATATTAACAATCATAACAACAAGCCAGATAATATTGTACATATTCTATACGTATTACTATTATGAATAATAATCATATGTACTATCAGATCGCTTTAAAATCTAAGTTATTACTGTGTCTCCTATTTTCCCGTACACGTATTACGTCCCGTGGCAATGAAATGTCAACAAGTATCATTCTGCGTGCCATAGAGTGCCCGTTTCATTTCTGACTTGTGCATATCTGTTGAAAGTACGTATACATATGAAAAACTTACGGTGGAACACATTGTTGGCTTGTCATGGCTTGTACATGCAACTTCTGGGCTCACTTGAGAAGCGATTAACGTTGTGTCTTGATACAGGTTTGCTGCAATAATTATAACAATAGTCATATTAACAATCATAACAACAAGCCAGATAATATTGTACATATTCTATACGTATTACTATTATGAATAATAATCATATGTACTATCAGATCGCGTAAAAATCTAAGTTATCTCTTTTTCTCCTATTTTCCCGTACACGTATTACGTCCCTTGGCAATGAAATGTCAACAAGTATCATTCTGCGTGCCATAGAGTGCCCGTTTCATTTTTGACTTGTGCATATCTGTTGAAAGTACGTATACATATGAAAAACTTACGGTGGAACGCATTGTTGGCTTGTCATGGCTTGTACATGCAACTTCTGGGCTCACTTGAGAAGCGATTAACGTTGTGTCTTGATACAGGTTTGCTGCAATAATTATAACAATAGTCATATTAACAATCATAACAACAAGCCAGATAATATTGTACATATTCTATACGTATTACTATTATGAATAATAATCATATGTACTATCAGATCGCGTAAAAATCTAAGTTATCTCTTTTTCTCCTATTTTCCCGTACACGTATTACGTCCCTTGGCAATGAAATGTCAACAAGTATCATTCTGCGTGCCATAGAGTGCCCGTTTCATTTTTGACTTGTGCATATCTGTTGAAAGTACGTATACATATGAAAAACTTACGGTGGAACGCATTGTTGGCTTGTCATGGCTTGTACATGCAACTTCTGGGCTCACTTGAGAAGCGATTAACGTTGTGTCTGGATACAGGTTTGCTGCAATAATTATAACAATAGTCATATTAACAATCATAACAACAAGCCAGATAATATTGTACATATTCTATACGTATTACTATTATGAATAATAATCATATGTACTATCAGATCGCGTAAAAATCCAATTTATCTCTGTTCTCCTATTTTCCCGTACACGTATTACGTCCCTTGGCAATGAAATGTCAACAAGTATCATTCTGCGTGCCATAGAGTGCACGTTTCATTTCTGATGTGTGCATATCTGTTGAAAGTGCGTATACATATAAAAAACTTACGGTGGAACGCATTGTTGGCTTGTCATGGCTTGTACATGCAACTTCTGGGCTCACTTGAGAAGCGATTAACGTTGTGTCTTGATACAGGTTTGCTGCAATAATTATAACAATAGTCATATTAACAATCATAACAACAAGCCAGATAATATTGTACATATTCTATACGTATTACTATTATGAATAATAATCATATGTACTATCAGATCGCGTAAAAATCTAAGTTATCTCTTTTTTTCTCCTATTTTCCCGTACACGTATTACGTCCCGTGGCAATGAAATGTCAACAAGTATCATTCTGCGTGCCATAGAGTGCCCGTTTCATTTCTGACTTGTGCATATCTGTTGAAAGTACGTATACATATGAAAAACATACGGTGGAACGCATTGTTGGCTTGTCATGGCTTGTACATGCAACTTCTGGGCTCACTTGAGAAGCGATTAACGTTGTGTCTTGATACAGGTTTGCTGCAATAATTATAACAATAGTCATATTAACAATCATAACAACAAGCCAGATAATATTGTACATATTCTATACGTATTACTATTATGAATAATAATCATATGTACTATCAGATCGCGTAAAAATCTAAGTTATCTCTTTTTCTCCTATTTTCCCGTACACGTATTACGTCCCTTGGCAATGAAATGTCAACAAGTATCATTCTGCGTGCCATAGAGTGCCCGTTTAATTTTTGACTTGTGCATATCTGTTGAAAGTACGTATACATATGAAAAACTTACGGTGGAACGCATTGTTGGCTTGTCATGGCTTGTACATGCAACTTCTGGGCTCACTTGAGAAGCGATTAACGTTGTGTCTTGATACAGGTTTGCTGCAATAATTATAACAATAGTCATATTAACAATCATAACAACAAGCCAGATAATATTGTACATATTCTATACGTATTACTATTATGAATAATAATCATATGTACTATCAGATCGCGTAAAAATCCAAGTTATCTCTGTTCTCCTATTTTCCCGTACACGTATTACGTCCCTTGGCAATGAAATGTCAACAAGTATCATTCTGCGGGCCATAGAGTGCACGTTTCATTTCTGACTTGTGCATATCTGTTGAAAGTACGTATACATATGAAAAACTTACGGTGGAACGCATTGTTGGCTTGTCATGGCTTGTACATGCAACTTCTGGGCTCACTTGAGAAGCGATTAACATTGTGTCTTGATACAGGTTTGCTGCAATAATTATAACAATATTCATATTAACAATCATAACAACAAGCCAGATATTATTGTACATATTCTATACGTATTACTATTATGAATAATAATCATATGTACTATCAGATCGCTTAAAAATCTAAGTTATTACTGTGTCTCCTATTTTCCCGTACACGTATTACGTCCCGTGGCAATGAAATGTCAACAAGTATCATTCTGCGTGCCATAGAGTGCCCGTTTCATTTCTGACTTGTGCATATCTGTTGAAAGTACGTATACATATGAAAAACTTACGGTGGAACACATTGTTGGCTTGTCATGGCTTGTACATGCAACTTCTGGGCTCACTTGAGAAGCGATTAACGTTGTGTCTTGATACAGGTTTGCTGCAATAATTATAACAATAGTCATATTAACAATCATAACAACAAGCCAGATAATATTGTACATATTCTATACGTATTACTATTATGAATAATAATCATATGTACTATCAGATCGCGTAAAAATCTAAGTTATCTCTTTTTCTCCTATTTTCCCGTACACGTATTACGTCCCTTGGCAATGAAATGTCAACAAGTATCATTCTGCGTGCCATAGAGTGCCCGTTTCTTTTTTGACTTGTGCATATCTGTTGAAAGTACGTATACATATGAAAAACTTACGGTGGAACGCATTGTTGGCTTGTCATGGCTTGTACATGCAACTTCTGGGCTCACTTGAGAAGCGATTAACGTTGTGTCTTGATACAGGTTTGCTGCAATAATTATAACAATAGTCATATTAACAATCATAACAACAAGCCAGATAATATTGTACATATTCTATACGTATTACTATTATGAATAATAATCATATGTACTATCAGATCGCGTAAAAATCTAAGTTATCTCTTTTTCTCCTATTTTCCCGTACACGTATTACGTCCCTTGGCAATGAAATGTCAACAAGTATCATTCTGCGTGCCATAGAGTGCCCGTTTCATTTTTGACTTGTGCATATCTGTTGAAAGTACGTATACATATGAAAAACTTACGGTGGAACGCATTGTTGGCTTGTCATGGCTTGTACATGCAACTTCTGGGCTCACTTGAGAAGCGATTAACGTTGTGTCGTGATACAGGTTTGCTGCAATAATTATAACAATAGTCATATTAACAATCATAACAACAAGCCAGATAATATTGTACATATTATATACGTATTACTATTATGAATAATAATCATATGTACTATTAGATCGCGTAAAAATCCAAGTTATCTCTGTTCTCCTATTTTCCCGTACACGTATTACGTCCCTTGGCAATGAAATGTCAACAAGTATCATTCTGCGGGCCATAGAGTGCACGTTTCATTTCTGACTTGTGCATATCTGTTGAAAGTACGTATACATATGAAAAACTTACGGTGGAACGCATTGTTGGCTTGTCATGGCTTGTACATGCAACTTCTGGGCTCACTTGAGAAGCGATTAACGTTGTGTCTTGATACAGGTTTGATGCAATAATTATAACAATAGTCATATTAACAATCATAACAACAAGCCAGATAATATTGTACATATTCTATACGTATTACTATTATGAATAATAATCATATGTACTATCAGATCGCGTAAAAATCTAAGTTATCTCTTTTTCTCCTATTTTCCCGTACACGTATTACGTCCCTTGGCAATGAAATGTCAACAAGTATCATTCTGCGTGCCATAGAGTGCCCGTTTCATTTTTGACTTGTGCATATCTGTTGAAAGTACGTATACATATGAAAAACTTACGGTGGAACGCATTGTTGGCTTGTCATGGCTTGTACATGCAACTTCTGGGCTCACTTGAGAAGCGATTAACGTTGTGTCTTGATACAGGTTTGCTGCAATAATTATAACAATAGTCATATTAACAATCATAACAACAAGCCAGATAATATTGTACATATTCTATACGTATTACTATTATGAATAATAATCATATGTACTATCAGATCGCGTAAAAATCTAAGTTATCTCTTTTTCTCCTATTTTCCCGTACACGTATTACGTCCCTTGGCAATGAAATGTCAACAAGTATCATTCTGCGTGCCATAGAGTGCCCGTTTCATTTCTGACTTGTGCATATCTGTTGAAAGTACGTATACATATGAAAAACTTACGGTGGAACGCATTGTTGGCTTGTCATGGCTTGTACATGCAACTTCTGGGCTCACTTGAGAAGCGATTAACGTTGTGTCTTGATACAGGTTTGCTGCAATAATTATAACAATAGTCATATTAACAATCATAACAACAAGCCAGATAATATTGTACATATTCTATACGTATTACTATTATGAATAATAATCATATGTACTATCAGATCGCGTAAAAATCTAAGTTATCTCTTTTTCTCCTATTTTCCCGTACACGTATTACGTCCCTTGGCAATGAAATGTCAACAAGTATCATTCTGCGTGCCATAGAGTGCCCGTTTCATTTTTGACTTGTGCATATCTGTTGAAAGTACGTATACATATGAAAAACTTACGGTGGAACGCATTGTTGGCTTGTCATGGCTTGTACATGCAACTTCTGGGCTCACTTGAGAAGCGATTAACGTTGTGTCTTGATACAGGTTTGCTGCAATAATTATAACAATAGTCATATTAACAATCATAACAACAAGCCAGATAATATTGTACATATTCTATACGTATTACTATTATGAATAATAATCATATGTACTATCAGATCGCGTAAAAATCCAATTTATCTCTGTTCTCCTATTTTCCCGTACACGTATTACGTCCCTTGGCAATGAAATGTCAACAAGTATCATTCTGCGTGCCATAGAGTGCACGTTTCATTTCTGATGTGTGCATATCTGTTGAAAGTGCGTATACATATAAAAAACTTACGGTGGAACGCATTGTTGGCTTGTCATGGCTTGTACATGCAACTTCTGGGCTCACTTGAGAAGCGATTAACGTTGTGTCTTGATACAGGTTTGCTGCAATAATTATAACAATAGTCATATTAACAATCATAACAACAAGCCAGATAATATTGTACATATTCTATACGTATTACTATTATGAATAATAATCATATGTACTATCAGATCGCGTAAAAATCTAAGTTATCTCTTTTTCTCCTATTTTCCCGTACACGTATTACGTCCCGTGGCAATGAAATGTCAACAAGTATCATTCTGCGTGCCATAGAGTGCCCGTTTCATTTCTGACTTGTGCATATCTGTTGAAAGTACGTATACATATGAAAAACTTACGGTGGAACGCATTGTTGGCTTGTCATGGCTTGTACATGCAACTTCTGGGCTCACTTGAGAAGCGATTAACGTTGTGTCTTGATACAGGTTTGCTGCAATAATTATAACAATAGTCATATTAACAATCATAACAACAAGCCAGATAATATTGTACATATTCTATACGTATTACTATTATGAATAATAATCATATGTACTATCAGATCGCGTAAAAATCCAAGTTATCTCTGTTCTCCTATTTTCCCGTACACGTATTACGTCCCTTGGCAATGAAATGTCAACAAGTATCATTCTGCGGGCCATAGAGTGCACGTTACATTTCTAACTTGTGCATATCTGTTGAAAGTACGTATACATATGAAAAACTTACGGTGGAACGCATTGTTGGCTTGTCATGGCTTGTACATGCAACTTCTGGGCTCACTTGAGAAGCGATTAACGTTGTGTCTTGATACAGGTTTGCTGCAATAATTATAACAATAGTCATATTAACAATCATAACAACAAGCCAGATAATATTGTACATATTCTATACGTATTACTATTATGAATAATAATCATATGTACTATCAGATCGCTTAAAAATCTAAGTTATCTCTTTTTCTCCTATTTTCCCGTACACGTATTACGTCCCGTGGCAATGAAATGTCAACAAGTATCATTCTGCGTGCCATAGAGTGCCCGTTATATTTCTGACTTGTGCATATCTGTTGAAAGTACGTATACATATGAAAAACTTACGGTGGAACACATTGTTGGCTTGTCATGGCTTGTACATGCAACTTCTGGGCTCACTTGAGAAGCGATTAACGTTGTGTCTTGATACAGGTTTGCTGCAATAATTATAACAATAGTCATATTAACAATCATAACAACAAGCCAGATAATATTGTACATATTCTATACGTATTACTATTATGAATAATAATCATATGTACTATCAGATCGCGTAAAAATCTAAGTTATCTCTTTTTCTCCTATTTTCCCGTACACGTATTACGTCCCTTGGCAATGAAATGTCAACAAGTATCATTCTGCGTGCCATAGAGTGCCCGTTTCATTTTTGACTTGTGCATATCTGTTGAAAGTACGTATACATATGAAAAACTTACGGTGGAACGCATTGTTGGCTTGTCATGGCTTGTACATGCAACTTCTGGGCTCACTTGAGAAGCGATTAACGTTGTGTCTTGATACAGGTTTGCTGCAATAATTATAACAATAGTCATATTAACAATCATAACAACAAGCCAGATAATATTGTACATATTCTATACGTATTACTATTATGAATAATAATCATATGTACTATCAGATCGCGTAAAAATCTAAGTTATCTCTGTTTGTCCTATTTTCCCGTACACGTATTACGTCCCTTGGCAATGAAATGTCAACAAGTATCATTCTGCGTGCCATAGAGTGCCCGTTTCATTTTTGACTTGTGCATATCTGTTGAAAGTACGTATACATATGACAAACTTACGGTGGAACGCATTGTTGGCTTGTCATGGCTTGTACATGCAACTTCTGGGCTCACTTGAGAAGCGATTAACGTTGTGTCTTGATACAGGTTTGCTGCAATAATTATAACAATAGTCATATTAACAATCATAACAACAAGCCAGATAATATTGTACATATTCTATAAGTATTACTATTATGAATAATAATCATATGGACTATCAGATCGCGTAACAATCTAAGTTATCTCTGTTTCTCCTGTTTCCCCGTGCACGGATTACGTCCCTTGGCAATGAAATGTCAACAAGTATCATTCTGCGTGCCATAGAGTGCACGTTTCATTTCTGATGTGTGCATATATGTTGAAAGTGCGTATACATATGAAAAACTTACGGTGGAACGCATTGTTGGCTTGTCATGGCTTGTACATGCAACTTCTGGGCTCACTTGAAAAGCGATTAACGTTGTGTCTTGATACAGGTTTGCTGCAATAATTATAACAATAGTCATATTAACAATCATAACAACAAGCCAGATACTATTGTACATATTCTATACGTATTACTATGATGAATAATAATCATATGGACTATCAGATCGCGTAACAATCTAAGTTATCTCTGTTTCTCCTGTTTCCCCGTACACGGATTACGTCCCTTGGCAATGAAATGTCAACAAGTATCATTCTGCGTGCCATAGAGTGCACGTTTCATTTCTGATGTGTGCATATATGTTGAAAGTGCGTATACATATGAAAAACTTACGGTGGAACGCATTGTTGGCTTGTCATGGCTTGTACATGCAACTTCTGGGCTCACTTGAAAAGCGATTAACGTTGTGTCTTGATACAGGTTTGCTGCAATAATTATAACAATAGTCATATTAACAATCATAACAACAAGCCAGATAATATTGTACATATTCTATACGTATTACTATTATGAATAATAATCATATGTACTATCAGATCGCGTAACAATCTAAGTTATCTCTGTTTCTCCTGTTTCCCCGTACACGGATTACGTCCCTTGGCAATGAAATGTCAACAAGTATCATTCTGCGTGCCATAGAGTGCACGTTTCAATTCTGATGTGTGCATATATGTTGAAAGTGCGTATACATATGAAAAACTTACGGTGGAACGCATTGTTGGCTTGTCATGGCTTGTACATGCAACTTCTGGACTCACTTGAAAAGCGATTAACGTTGTGTCTTGATACAGGTTTGCTGCAATAATTATAACAATAGTCATATTAACAATCATAACAACAAGCCAGATAATATTGTACATATTCTATAAGTATTACTATTATGAATAATAATCATATGGACTATCAGATCGCGTAACAATCTAAGTTATCTCTGTTTCTCCTGTTTCCCCGTACACGTATTACGTCCCTTGGCAATGAAATGTCAACAAGTATCATTCTGCGTGCCATAGAGTGCCCGTTTCATTTCTGACTTGTGCATATCTGTTGAAAGTACGTATACATATGAAAAACTTACGGTGGAACGCATTGTTGGCTTGTCATGGCTTGTACATGCAACTTCTAGGCTCACTTGAAAAGCGATTAACGTTGTGTCTTGATACAGGTTTGCTGCAATAATTATAACAATAGTCATATTAACAATCATAACAACAAGCCAGATAATATTGTACATATTCTATACGTATTACTATTATGAATAATAATCATATGTACTATCAGATCGCGTAAAAATCTAAGTTATTTCTGTTTCTCCTATTTTCCCGTACACGTATTACGTCCCTTGGCAATGAAATGTCAACAAGTATCATTCTCCGTGCCATAGAGTGCCCGTTTCATTTCCGACTTGTGCATATCTGTTGAAAGTACGTATACATATGAAAAACTTACGGTGGAACGCATTGTTGGCTTGTCATGGCTTGTACATGCAACTTCTGGGCTCACTTGAGAAGCGATTAACGTTGTGTCTTGATACAGGTTTGCTGCAATAATTATAACAATAGTCATATTAACAATCATAACAACAAGCCAGATAATATTGTACATATTCTATACGTATTACTATTATGAATAATAATCATATGTACTATCAGATCGCGTAAAAATCTAAGTTATCTCTGTTACTCCTATTTTCCCGTACACGTATTACGTCCCTTGGCAATGAAATGTCAACAAGTATCATTCTGCGTGCCATAGAGTGCCCGTTTCATTTCTGACTTGTGCATATATGTTGAAAGTGCGTATACATATGAAAAACTTACGGTGGAACGCATTGTTGGCTTGTCATGGCTTGTACATGCAACTTCTGGGCTCACTTGAAAAGCGATTAACGTTGTGTCTTGATACAGGTTTGCTGCAATAATTATAACAATAGTATTATTAACAATCATAACAACAAGCCAGATACTATTGTACATATTCTATACGTATTACTATTATGAATAATAATCATATGGACTATCAGATCGCGTAACAATCTAAGTTATCTCTGTTTCTCCTGTTTCCCCGTACACGGATTACGTCCCTTGGCAATGAAATGTCAACAAGTATCATTCTGCGTGCCATAGAGTGCACGTTTCATTTCTGATGTGTGCGTATATGTTGAAAGTGCGTATACATATGAAAAACTTACGGTGGAACGCATTGTTGGCTTGTCATGGCTTGTACATGCAACTTCTGGGCTCACTTGAAAAGCGATTAACGTTGTGTCTTGATATAGGTTTGCTGCAATAATTATAACAATAGTCATATTAACAATCATAACAACAAGCCAGATAATATTGTACATATTCTATACGTATTACTATTATGAATAATAATCATATGGACTATCAGATCGCGTAACAATCTAAGTTATCTCTGTTTCTCCTGTTTCCCCGTACACGGATTACGTCCCTTGGCAATGAAATGTCAACAAGTATCATTCTGCGTGCCATAGAGTGCACGTTTCATTTCTGACTTGTGCATATCTGTTGAAAGTACGTATACATATGAAAAACTTACGGTGGAACGCATTGTTGGCTTGTCGTGGCTTGTGCGTGCAACTTCTGGGCTCGCTTGAGAAGCGATTAACGTTGTGTCTTGATACAGGTTTGCTGCAATATTTATAACAATAGTCATATTAACAATCATAACGACACGCCAGATAATATTGTACATATTCTATACGTATTACTATTATGAATAATAATCATATGGACTATCAGATCGCGTAACAATCTAAGTTATCTCTGTTTCTCCTGTTTCCCCGTACACGGATTACGTCCCTTGGCAATGAAATGTCAACAAGTATCATTCTGCGTGCCATAGTGTGCACGTTTCATTTCCGACTTGTGCATATCTGTTGAAAGTACGTATACATATGAAAAACTTACGGTGGAACGCATTGTTGGCTTGTCATGGCTTGTACATGCAACTTCTGGGCTCACTTGAGAAGCGATTAACGTTGTGTCTTGATACAGGTTTGCTGCAATAATTATAACAATAGTCATATTAACAATCATAACAACAAGCCAGATAATATTGTACATATTCTATACGTATTACTATTATGAATAATAATCATATGTACTATCAGATCGCGTAAAAATCTAAGTTATCTCTGTAACTCCTATTTTCCCGTACACGTATTACGTCCCTTGGCAATGAAATGTCAACAAGTATCATTCTGCGTGCCATAGAGTGCCCGTTTCATTTCTGACTTGTGCATATATGTTGAAAGTGCGTATACATATGAAAAACTTACGGTGGAACGCATTGTTGGCTTGTCATGGCTTGTACATGCAACTTCTGGGCTCACTTGAAAAGCGATTAACGTTGTGTCTTGATACAGGTTTGCTGCAATAATTATAACAATAGTCATATTAACAATCATAACAACAAGCCAGATACTATTGTACATATTCTATACGTATTACTATTATGAATAATAATCATATGGACTATCAGATCGCGTAACAATCTAAGTTATCTCTGTTTCTCCTGTTTCCCCGTACACGGATTACGTCCCTTGGCAATGAAATGTCAACAAGTATCATTCTGCGTGCCATAGAGTGCACGTTTCATTTCTGATGTGTGCATATATGTTGAAAGTGCGTATACATATGAAAAACTTACGGTGGAACGCATTGTTGGCTTGTCATGGCTTGTACATGCAACTTCTGGGCTCACTTGAAAAGCGATTAACGTTGTGTCTTGATACAGGTTTGCTGCAATAATTATAACAATAGTCATATTAACAATCATAACAACAAGCCAGATAATATTGTACATATTCTATACGTATTACTATTATGAATAATAATCATATGGACTATCAGATCGCGTAACAATCTAAGTTATTTCTGTTTCTCCTGTTTCCCCGTACACGGATTACGTCCCTTGGCAATGAAATGTCAACAAGTATCATTCTGCGTGCCATAGAGTGCACGTTTCATTTCTGACTTGTGCATATCTGTTGAAAGTACGTATACATATGAAAAACTTACGGTGGAACGCATTGTTGGCTTGTCGTGGCTTGTGCGTGCAACTTCTGGGCTCGCTTGAGAAGCGATTAACGTTGTGTCTTGATACAGGTTTGCTGCAATATTTATAACAATAGTCATATTAACAATCATAACGACACGCCAGATAATATTGTACATATTCTATACGTATTACTATTATGAATAATAATCATATGGACTATCAGATCGCGTAACAATCTAAGTTATCTCTGTTTCTCCTGTTTCCCCGTACACGGATTACGTCCCTTGGCAATGAAATGTCAACAAGTATCATTCTGCGTGCCATAGTGTGCACGTTTCATTTCCGACTTGTGC
>JAWPHD010015530.1:0-54762 GCA_037043455.1 Cyrtodaria siliqua | reverse complement strand
TATGTATAAATACAGATATAAAGTATATTTCTATTCATTATTTAAGGTGTAAGGAGTTCCTGGAATCCTACTTTTAAATGAATTCTAGTCTAGGCTCCTAATTCTTTACTTGGAGAAAGTGGTGATAAAAAGAAAAAATATAGCCAGAGGAGGCTCTGATAGTCTCATAAAACCTGATTAAAAATTTCGCTCCAAGTTTAGCTCCCAGTTTCACCAAGTCGGCTCTGATTATTATCGTTTGGCAAAAGTGCTAGTACTCTCCTTTGCATTGGTTATAAATTACTATGTAATATTCTATTCTAACATATTTTACCCCCCCCCCCCTCCCACCACACTCAAAACTTGATTTTTTACATATTTCTGTGTTCTTTTTGTCAATACTTACACATAGCTATCTTGCCCCCCCCCCCCCCCGACTTGAAACTTTTTTTTTTTTAACTATTTCTGTGTTGTTTTGGTCAATTCTTACACATAGCTATCTTGCCCCCACATCCCCCCCACGCTTGAAACTAGAATATTTCATGTTTTTTACATATATCCCCCACAATCGAAATATTTTTTTTTGTTTTACCATATTTCTGTGTTGTTTTGGTGAATTGTTACATAGCTTCTTACACATATATGTAGCCCTCCCCACCCCCCGCCTCTCCCCTATCCCCACTTTTTAATTATTTTTTTTACATACTTTTGTGTTGTTTAGGTGAATTCTTACATAGCTTCTTACACATAGTTATGTTGTGCCCCCAACCCCACCCCACATTGTTGTAGCTTTGTTTTCTGATGGTATATACTAGCTCTATGATTTATTATTCTCTGAAAAATCGAATGGTCGAGCTGCGCTGTTCTCCGACAGCTCTTGTTGATGATAAATAATTGCCAGCTCCTACACTACAAAAGTTGTACAAACGAAGTTCCTAGGGTCAAAAATGACTATGCCCCGGGGATCTAAAGTTTGTATATGGAGATTTTATGTTTTACATATGCTTATATAGGGCATTTGTAAATGATATCTGCTCAGAAACTGATCAGAGGATGACCGTTATTGATTTTGAGGTCACTAGGTTAAAGGTCCAGGTCACGGTGAGATGATAATGAAAAACCTATTCTGCTCCATAACTCCTATCCCACTGAAGACAATTTTATGAAACTTCATACGTGAACTGTCTGTGGTGAGAGGATGACCTCTATTGATAGGTCATCGGGAATGGATGTCTGTGGTGAGAGGACAAACCCCTATTTATTTTGAGGTCAGTAGGTCAAAGGTCAAGGTCATCAATGTCCGATAATGAAAAACCTTGTCTGCTCCATAACTCCTCTCGCCCTGAAGCAAAGCTCATGAAATTTCATAGGTGAACTGCCTGTGGTGAGAGGACAACTCATATTGATTTTGAGTTCTGTAGATCAAGGTCACTGGCACCCGATAATAAATCTTGTCCGCTCCATAACTCCTCCCCTTGAAGGAAATCTCATGAAACTTTATAGGTTTGACTGTCTGTGATGAAAAGATGGCCCCTATTGGTTTTGAGGTCAGTAGGTCAAAGGTCAAGGCAGCTATTACCTGATCATGAAAATCCCATTCCACTCAATCTTTACTGAAACAGGGGGAGTGGAGAATGGGGGGAGACTTGTAGAGGGTGTATATTTGTCGCCCTTCCTTAAAAGGCGACAGCTTTAGTTGATCAAGCATTTGCACTGCTTATTTACCTTGTGTGTTTTCGTTTCAGATCATGCCACATCTTAGAAAAAAATCTGCTGCTCAGCAGTCGAAGAGACGTAGAGAGGCAATGAGGGACAAGAGAAAGGATGAGGTAAGTATAGAACTAGGTAAGTATATGACTGAGGATCCTGGCCTCGTTAAAAACAGGTCCAGACCCAAGACTGAGGATCCTGGCCTCGACAAAAACAGGTCAAAAGACTTATATAGAGATTGCAAAAGAGATTGTATTGAAGATTGCATAGAAAGATTTACATTGAAAGATTGTATAGATAATACCTGCACCGACTCTTGCATTAAGAATACCAATGAATATGTTTCATGTGATGCTGGTGATAATGTACAACAGTCCAGACCAGATGAAATTTTCCAAAATACATTCTCAAGACATTTTGAAACCACTTTGCAGCAAGATATGATAAATGAATTGTTAGTTTCAACTTGCACATAAACATCTGCTGTGGAGCACATTGACACTACAAGTAATACATCCCTTGAACAGAATAATGAACCTGGTCGAAGAAATGATAGCGTAACTCGGGAAACTGATATTGAAACTGAAGATATGTCTTTATACGAAACAATGACTGTGCCATGTCAGCAGATATATATTGTAACACGGATAAATGAAAGAAACAATTTACCATTTGGAGCTAAAGTAATGCTTTATGGCTCTTTCCATCAAGGTGATGATCGTTTTTGTGAAATTTCACGGGGTAGTCAGTGTGTTGCAAATGCACTTTCTGCAGTCTTGTTTTCACGTTATTCAGACGTCAAGAATTCCACAGAATTGGACACTATCCTTTCCTTTGGTGATAGTCTTTATAGAAAAATTGTTCAAAATTTAATAGCTAATGACATATTTAGAAGCCATCTTTTGTGCTTTGATGACTTGCCAGATATAGTAGAATTTCACTCTGAAAAGATAGCAGTCCAAAAAGGAAACATTGTCAGTGGAAGTCTCATAGGTTCTGATTGCATTAATAGTGTAAGTTTACCTACACTGCATGTTGCTATTCAGACTGTGTTAAATGAAAATTTGTCTAGTTTGATAATTGTTGGTGCAGTTTGTTCAGCTGTCTTTCGTAACAATGGAATTCTCTACTTCTTTGATTCTCATTCTCATGGACAAAATGCTCTGTCTGCTCCAGATGGCTCCTCAATATTAATAGGTTTTAAAGTTATTGATGATCTGGTGACTTATATGTATGCTTTTTATTCCAGTCTGAACATTGATTTCTCTTCGCAGTTTGACGTTCTACCAATTGGTCTGAGAAAGCCGTCACTTGCTTATAACCCGATATTGTCACATGTATCTACACCTCGAACGAATCTTTTAGATAATTACTTTCAAGACCAAACAATTAAGGACTTGAAAAAGCATGATGCTGATCTTAAAAGACATTCAAAGAAAGACAAGAACTCCTACATGAAAACCTATATGACAAAACGAAGACAAGATGCTAGTGTCAAATTAGCAGAAAAAATGAAAAGGCACAAAATGCGTCAAAATCCTTTATTTAGAGCAAAAGAAAAGAATCAAGAGCTGGAAAGTAAACACAAAGCACGGCAAGATCCTAGTGTGAAGTCAAGAGAAAAAATAAAAAAAACAGAAAATGCGTCAAAACCCTTTAATTCGAGCAAAAGAAAAAAAACAAGAGCTGGAAAGTAAACGCAAAGCACGGGAAGATCCTAGAGTGACGTCAACAGATAAAATCAAAAAACAGAAAATGCGTCAAAACCCTTTAATTCGAGCAAAAGAAAAGAAACAAGAGCTGGAAAGTAAACACAAAGCACGGGAAGATCCTAGTGTGAAGTCGACAGAAAAAATCAAGAAACAGAAAATGCGTCAAGACCCTTTAATTCGAGCGAAAGAAAAGAAACAAGAGCTGGAAAGTAAACGCAAGGCACGGCAAGATCCTAGTGTAAAATCAACAGAAAAAAACAAAAGACAGAAAATGCGTCAAGATCCTTTAATTAGAGCGAAAGAAAAAAATCAAGAGCTGGAAAGTAAACACAAAGCACGGCAAGATCCTTTAATTAGAGCGAAAGAAAAACGAAAAGAACTGGAAAGTAAACACAAAGCACGACAAGAACCTTTAATTAGAGCGAAAAAAAAAAAAAGAACTGCAAAGTAAACACAAAGCACGGCAAGATCCTTTAATTAGAGCGAAAGAAAAAAAACAAGAGGTAGAAAGTAAACGCAAAGCCAGGCAAGATCCTTTATTTAGAAATCGGGAGGCTAAACTTGAATTGAAATCCAAACAAAAGAAACGAAATAATGCATACTACAAAGTTATTGAAAGCGAGAAAAAGCGTCTAACTAGGTCATTTGAATCGTTCAGAACACTTGAAAAATCAAGACATAGGCATTCATTAAGCAAAAAGCGAAAAAATACAGATTTTCAAGTCAATGAAAAGAATTTGCGAGAAGCACGAAAATATGGTTCTGACCTAAATGAATGTATTTCGAAATTCAAACAAGCAGTTTCCACTGGACCTGTCTATGTTTGCACCTGTTGTCACCAGACATGGTTTAAACATTCTGTAGAAACCGCTAGCACGGTCGCTAACCATCTTGATCAATCTTTTGTACATCATTGTTTTACAAAGTTCATATCTGTGGATAATAAAGAGTGGATATGTAAAACCTGTTCTAACATCTTAAAGAAAAACAAAACTCCTAGTCTTTCAGTTGCAAACAAAAACACATTTCCAATTAAGCCCAAAGAACTTGAGTTACATCAGCTAGAAGAGAGACTTGTTGCATTAAGAATTCCATTCATGCAAATAAGAGAACTTCCAAGAGGAGGGCAACTATCAGTGAAAGGAAATGTTGTTAATGTGCCAGTTGATATCCAGCCTGTCATTGAAAGTTTACCTAGGGCTTTTGATACACAAGTTACAGTACCAGTGAGGCTAAAGAAGAAACTTGCATACAAGAAGTGTGACTTTACTGAAAATGTACGTCCATTACAAGTTATCAGTGCTCTTCATTGGTTGATGAACCATAGTGACCTGTACAAGAATTCTGGTATCCATATTGATGAAAACTGGTTGCAAAACACGTCAGAAAATTGCTCAGAAACTGTGCAAGAGTTCTTTGGAAGAAGTAATATGAGGACATTTGCTACAGATGATGTTATGAACGAACAAACAGAAAATGTTAGCAAAAATGAAAATGAGTATGAATCGGACCATTTTAGTGAAATTG
This sequence comes from Cyrtodaria siliqua, assembly GCA_037043455.1. Lineage (NCBI taxonomy): Eukaryota > Metazoa > Mollusca > Bivalvia > Adapedonta > Hiatellidae > Cyrtodaria > Cyrtodaria siliqua. Next base: position 49,834 of record JAWPHD010015530.1, on the reverse strand, counting down.
ATGAAAATGAAAAAGTTGTTGGCAACAGTGATACAATAATTGAGTCGGCTGATCCGACGACAAACACAATTTACACATTTGCACCTGGTGAAGGGCAAATACCCATAAGTTTATATCAAGATACCAATGCTGAGTATTTATCATTTCCTTCGGTGTTTTGCGGTCAGACAAGACCTACGAATGAAGAGAGAAATGTTCCTGTTCATTATAGTGACATATGCAAAATGGAACTTCGTCATGTTGACAGAAGGGTGGCCTCAAATGTTCCAAACATTTTCTTCAAAATGAAAAAATTGCAACTGAAACAAGTTTCAGACAAAGTGCATTTAGCTTTAAGAAGGTGTAAAACGGATGGTAAAAAACTAACGGTATCGCAGGTATTAAACCCAGAATATCAGGAAAATCTGGTAAGGCTTGATGAAGGCTTTTACATTTTTCGAACTTTGAGGAGTTCTCCACCGTATTTAGAAGCTCGAAAGAAAGATGTGTTTGCTATGATACGCCAGTTAGGATTGCCTACATGGTTTACCTCTTTGTCATCTGCAGATACAAGATGGTTTGATTTGCTCAAAATCTTAGCAAAAGTTAATAATGGACAAACTCTTTAAGATGAAGATGTTGAGAAAATGACTTGGGCAGACAAAACCAAACTTGTTCAAACTGATCCAGTGACATGTGTTAGATACTTTGATCACCGTGTACAGGAGTTTATAGGAAGTGTACTTAAAAGCAGTCATGAACCATTGGGAAAACTCAACGACTACATTTATCGTGTAGAATTCCAACAGAGAGGGTCTCCACATATTCACATGCTTTTATGGATTGAAGGTGCTCCAGCATATGAAACGCACACAGATGAAGAAGTGGTAAAATTCATTGATCAGTATGTTTCATGTTCAAACATTGATGACCCACTTGTTGACTTTCAAGTACACAAGCATTCACGATCATGCAGAAAAAAGGAAAAAGCAGTTTGTAGATTTGGATTTTCAATTCCACCAATGAAAAAAACAGTTATCCTGGAACCGCTTGTTGCAGATCAATCTGACATCAAAAAGTACAAAGAACTGTTTGTTTCAATCCAACAGAAGTTGAATGAGATAAAAGAATGTGATTTATCGTTTGAGCAATTCTTAAAAGAACTGAACACAGATGAGGAAGATTATCTTAAAGCTGTTCAAAGTTCATTAGATGGACCCAAAGTGTTTTTGAAAAGGAATGTTGCTGAGGTGAGAATAAATCCCTACATGAAACCCATTCTAAGAGCTTGGGGAGCCAATCATGACCTTCAGTTTGTTTTAGATCCGTATGCATGTGCTGTATACATAGTATCATACATCAGTAAAGCCCAAAGGGGAATGAGCATCCTTATGAGTGAAGCATGTAAAGAAGCAAGAAAAGGAAATATGGATTTAAAGAAGCAAGTTAGACATATTGGTAACAAATTTTTGAATAGTGTTGAAATTAGTGCACAGGAAGCATGCTACCTTATTTTACAACTTCCAATGACCAAAGCTACAAGAGATGTAGTATTCATAAACACTTCACCACCTGACAAACGTACATTCCTTTTGAAATCAAGGGAAGCGTTGGAAAAAATGGCTGAAAATTCAACAGAAATCGAGGCAGACAATATAATTAAAAGGTATTCAAAAAGGCCAAAGCAACTGGAACATTGGTGTCTTGCTGATTATGTATCACAACTTGAAATAATATATCCAGCATCTGATGACGTGTTTTATGAAGAAAATGAGCATAATGAGGATGAAAGAAGTGAGCCTGAAGAAATTGATCCAAACATATTCATTGAGGAAGGAATAAAAATCACGTTGAAAAGTGGCATCAGAATTAAATCCAGAAAAAAACTTAAAGTATTACGTTACGTTCGTTATTCATTAAAAGTGGATCCAGAAAACTATTACAGAGAAAAACTGTTATTATTTCATCCATGGCGCAATGAGAGTGAAGATGTTTTAGGTGGACATAGTTCTTATGAAGCTCGTTACTTTGCATTGAAGAATTTCATAGACTTTAAAGTTAGAGAATATGAGAAAAATGTTGATCAGTTAAATGAGGCAATGGAAAGGGCTGCTGATGACTTGAACTTCGATGAAATAGCACCAAGCAATGAGCAAAGAGAATCTGATGATCTGCACACGGGTTCGGTGGCAAGTGAGCAGTTTGTTTATTTTGATCCAGATCGTCCGGAAGTACAACGTCAGTATGACATAGGAAATGACATTGGTGCTTCAGTAGCATTGGTAGATATTACTGTTAATACTAAACGAATGTCTGATGCAAATTATAGATCTCTTGTACAATCGCTAAATAGAAAGCAACAAGAGTTCTTACAGCATGTTCTGCAAAGTGTCAAACGAAACCTGGAGCCTTTGCATGCATTTCTATCTGGTGGTGCAGGTGTTGGAAAATCAGTAGTTGTCTCAGCTTTATATGAAGCTTTGATGCGACATTTGTCTTCTTCGGCACGGGACAATCCTGATGTATGCAAAGTACTTTTGTGTGCACCTACTGGAAAAGCTGCTTTTCACATAAGTGGGATGACTATCCACTCAGCATTTCGTATCCCGGCTAGTCAAGGCTACTCCATCAAACCATTAGATAGCGACACACTTAATACCTTGCGAACCATATACAGAGATCTCGCTGTTGTAATGATTGACGAAGTTTCAATGGTTGGAAACAACATGCTGATGCTAGTCAATCACAGGCTTCAACAAATTAAAGGTTCAACTTTGTTTTTTGGCGGTGTTCACATGATTCTGATTGGCGACCTGTTTCAGTTAAAGCCTGTTATGGATGGATGGATTTTTGAAAACTTGAAAAACAACTTTGGTCCTCTTGCAACAAATTTGTGGCAGGAATTATTTGCAATGCATGAACTTGACGTAATTATGAGACAAAAAGATGACAAGAAGTTTGCAGAGATTTTGAATAGGTTACGTGAAGGAAAGCACCAACAAAGCGATATTGAAGTTCTTAAAAAGCGTGAAATCAAAACAACAAATCCAGATTATCCAAAGAATGCTATTCACCTTTTCAGTACGAATGCCAGCGTGGATTCATTTAACAAAGAAGCTTTCGATTTATCACCTAGTATAAAAATTGTGACAACAGCTTTGGATGCTGTAATAGGAGATGATACTCAATCTGTAAAAGAGCAATTAATTTCTAGATTGCCAAATGATGCCTTAAAAACGGCTGGTTTGCAAAAGAAACTAGGTATAGCTGTTGCAATGACGTATGATCTATGCGCAAATCTTGATGTTAATGATGGATTAGCCAATGGTTCAAGTTGTTGTATTAAATTCATAGAAAGCAAACAACAAAATACAAATAGACCAAGTATTGTTTGGGTAAAATTCTATGACCAAAGCGTAGGTTCTCAATGGCGTGCTAAATATAGACATTTATATCATATTGGTATTGATCCTTCTTGGACACCCATTTTTGATATCAAAAGAAACTTTGTTTACTTCAGAAAGACATTTCTGAGGATTCAATTCCCACTTCGCCAATCTGCAGCCAAAACCATACATAAATCACAGGGGGACACTTTGAATGAAGTTGTTATTGACATGTCTGGTACACGAGTATTTCCTCATGCACACTACGTTGCCATTAGCAGAGCAAGAACACTACAGGGTCTCAATATTTTGAATCTAAATGAAACAAAGATATCAGTGTCTGAAAAAGTCAAAAAAGAATTGACTAGGTTACGAAATGAACAAGTTCTTACTTTGTGTTATGTTCCACTATATCAAATTCAAGACACTGTGGCAAAACTTGTATTTTTGAATACTCGATCTTTGAACAATCATAACGATGAAATTTTCCAGGAACCAAATGTTCAAGATGCAAACATGGTTTGTCTTGTTGAAACATGGCTTACTGCTGAAGATAAAATGCACACTTTGAATGTACCAGGTTATCAGCTATTCAGAGCAGACGGGTACCAAATTGGGAACACAAGGCCCCACCGGGGTATTGCATTGTATTTTAAAGAAGGTATCCCTGTTGTTCAAAACAAAACACTCATTCAACAAGATTTTGAAATTGTTCTGACAGAACTTTTGTTTGACATGAGAAGAATAATTGTTGTTACATTGTACAGGTCTCCCTCATGTTCAATAAATTCCTTGAGAAAACACTTGCTCGACTTTGTGTCACCAGTCACATACAATACAGAATTTGTAATTCAAGGCGACTTTAATTCTGATATCTTACAAGAACATACAGTCAGTGCCTTCATTGAAGAACAATTTCATTGCAAGCAAGTTGTTCAGAAAGCAACTCATGATTCAGGATCGCTTATTGATCATGTTTACTCAAACATTGAATTCATCAAAAATGAAGTGATAGAATGTGTTTGGTCAGATTATGCCTTAGTTTATTCTGCAATAGCTCATTAAAGAGTCATCCATCACAGATTGTATCTAGAAAATTGACAATAAACAGTTTATGACTTTAAAAAACAACAATATCAGTTTGATGTGCTAGTACTCTATTCTTCAAACCCACCAAGGTAAAATTATTCCTACTTACTGCATGATGCAGTCAGTAGGAATAAAGCGGTTTATGTCAGAAATTGGTTGACCGCCATTTTTCAGTATATATATATGTAATCAAACTTGGTAAAGAGACCTATTAGGAAACCACCTACTGCAATATATTAATCATCATTTCATTTCCCAATTGTATTGTTTTAAATTAAAACACTTCTGTATTAAGAGACCACCTATGTTAATAATATTACTCTTCAACTGAGATATCTCTTCATAAACTTGGTCTCTGAATACAGGTTTGACTATACTTTAATTGTTAACTGACCACATCAATTCATTTGTTATTATGAACTTTTGTGTATTAAGAAGATTTTGTTTTATTTATTACAGTTTGGTATTCATATTATTATTTTTATGCCGCCACCACCAAATGGTGAGGACGCATATAGCATTACACATGTCCATCGATCTGTTCGTCCTGAAAAGTTTGTGTGTTTATCTCCTTTCACAGTTTTCAACCGATTGTTTCGAAACTTTACAGGATGCTTACCTATCAAGACGTGCACATCGAACCGATATGCACATCTTGATAGGTAAGCATCCTGTAAAACAAAATCAATCTTGTGTTAGCAAAGTTAAGGCCCCTTTTTCTTAACATTTGATGTTTTGTGCGGATTGTATTTAATGGGGGCATCCATGTCCCATGGACACATTCCTAATTTAAACTGTATCCTGCATAATTGAATGTATATATTTCTGATGCTAGAAATGAGGGTTATTGTTATAAAGGTCATTAGAGTATTATACTTTTTTTAACTGTACAACAAAAGGTAAAAATATGACTTCCCATTTTTCTTACATATTGTGTCATAAGAATAAATCTATCATTTGCACTGTATCATCAATTATTATTAATATGCTCCCCATGTGGTTGCCAGGGTAGAATACAACCACTGCAAATTCTGCCAGAGGCACAGGGATAGAACCCTACCTTCATTCATTGTCATTTTGTCATTTTTTTATCATGCTCATTCAAGGTTTTCTTCATGACACCGCATGTGAAAATGTGGCTCCATCGTAAATGCAGTGTCTACAATATAATTTGCAGCAAATCTGTTCTGCACGTCAGAATGTTCTTGGCTATTTTCCATATTTTTATCTACATGTTCATCCCTGTTTGGCACCATATAACCTTTCTTGTATTGATGCGCCGTAAAACCCCAATTCAGTTCAATTTATTACAAACCCCTAGTGCTATTAGTCCAATATCAGTCATGATTTTAACTTAAATCTGAATGCATATATTTAAATGAAATGTATCTAAAAAAAAAAGAGAACTTAATTATACCTATAATTTCATAAATCACGTTGTCCGTAACGTCGCCTCACGTAACACATTTTTGTTGTGCGCTTCATGTCATGTTGCGTCCCGTAACGACCATTTTTCAAACAGTTTTGAGAAGGTTGTTCCCAAACTTCATATACACGTAACAACTAATGACCTTATGTCCCTCTACATCTGCCATTGTTGATTGCCTAATTTATTACCAAAAAATGGCCATTTGACTTTGTTTACGCAAGAGTATTCATCACTTTCAGTGATAGTTCTAGTTTTATCTTAGATATTCTACTGTAGGGTTAAATTATATATTATCAGGGCAATATCATCACCAATTAATAATATGCCAATTAAAATTGTTTTGAACTTGTCTAATCCCGTGTGGTTCTCGGGGGCCCCGTTTGGTCACGGGGCAAAGAATAGGGCCACTGCAGATCCCTTTCGAAGGGTAGGCAGAGGGGTACAATCCCCCCAAATTCATTTTCATGTTATCATTTTTTGTTCATGTCCATTAAAGGTCTTCATCATGATCCCTGCATTGTTTCAGGTGCTATCTCGCTCGCATCAAAGAGCAGTGGCAGAAAAACAATAACGTGGCTCCAGCGTAAATGGAGTTTCTACGATAGAATTTGCAGCAACTCTGCAGTTCAGGGTGAGAAGGTTATAGGCCCATTTTCCATATTTTATCTCGATGTACATGCAAGATGAGCCTGGCATGTTCATGTTAGGCGCCATATAACCTTTTCATGTGTTGGTGCCCAATTCAATTCTAATAATACGTGGTAACGATTCGTGAATAAAGTTATGTAGAGAAACTTAAATAAATCTGTGAGTTTAAAGACGGTCAAGATTATCATGTGTCACTTTAAATACGTGAGCTGTTATGAAAGTTTTAAGATTAATATAACATAAAACATGATTAATTAGATGAATAACAGACTTTGTATACTAGGTAGTTTTATTAGTATTATTTGTTAACTTGTTCAGATGTTGACTTGCTATATTATGACACCAAGTTTGGCGAAGATGGCGTAAAAGACTATAATATGGACATAGCGATATGGTCAGATTTCAAGCACCTGGTCTGTGAACACTTGATAATAATGTCATGCGCTTTTAATAGACAACAAGGATTCTTCAAAATACCAAACATTAAAACAATGGTAATATATTGTTTCACATGGTAAAAGACAGTCAGGAAGACCATGGTTTTACAACATCTTTATCACATAAACTGTCTTTGAGAGAACAGGTTTGCGATTAAATAAAAACGAGAAAAAACGTCCAATAGAATCCACAGCACCCAAAAACAATGACACCTTATACTCGCACTGTACTACAAAGAGCAAATTAAATATACAGTGAAAAGAACAATACACAACACAAATAGTGATGAAGATGTTTATCGACTTGGAACGGTCAACAGGCAGATAACAGATAACAGCTTGGAGATAACAGATTTGACGTTACATTACATTTCTCAGTATAAGAGCTTGGACATAACAGCTTTGACATTACATGAAATTTCTCAACAAGAACAGCTTTGCCAAAGTTAACATTGGTTCTGTGTTTAGCTTATAGTTCAGCAAGGTTGATGAATATATATACTGATCGGACATATTATAAACTGCAACAGGCAATATCAGGATGTGAATATTTAAGAAGTTTATCCACAAACAGAATATAGTTTCAGAACTGCGGTGATTGTTTACTCGTCAAGATATAATATACTCTGAGCTATGAAAGGAAATATTAATGTTTTGTTCCAGAATGACTGAAGCATCATCGGTAGCACATGCAACTTCAGATGTGATATTATTCTAAGCTTGCAAAGTTGCACAAGAACAATTATGCTGTAACACCTATTGGTTTCAAATTTCATGTATTGTTCAGCAACATTTATACAAAATAATTTATTCCAAATTGCAACAGACTATCCATCATCATTTCCATATTAAAAAGGTCATTCTCCAAGCAGAACTGAATTCATAGTTGTGCTTGAAGACCATATATAACCTGACCTCGCCATGGAAGGAAACATATAGTGTTGTGTTCCAGTATAAGTGAAAAAGTGTCATAATTGAAAGTGCATATGTTTTCCAAGTGTGACCATTCCAGGATCGCAAAAATTGTCTGTGCCATAAACGCTTACAGAAAACCTCAACCAAAGCTATAGAGAAGTAGACATGATTACTGGAGATCCAACAAACGAAAAGGAACTTTCAACCATTTCTATTAAGATGATCTGAAACGTATGGAAATAAAAACGTATATACACATGGAATTACAGTTTTTACCATAGATTCAATGTTTGTGATATGGACAAAAAACAAAACAAAGAAGGTTTACATAAAAACGGCACAGTTCAAATCGATGAAATCTCATAAACACTTATTTTATCATGTACACTTGAATAATCCCTGTGGTGTTGTTGCCAGGGTAGAATACAACCAGTGAAATCTCACAAACACTGTCACATGCAGAGAGGTAGGACCACCCCTCCCCACCTCTTCATTCATATTCATTTTGTCATTTTTTATCATGCTCATTCAACGTCTTTATCATGACACCGCCTATGCAAACGTGGAAATGTGGCTCCATCATAAATGGAGTGTCAAATATAGAATTTGCAGCAACTCTGCAGTTCTGCAGGTAAGAAGATTCTAGGCCCATTCTACACATTTCATTTTGATGTAAATTGAGGATAACCCTGGCACGTTCATTCCTGTTAGGTGCCATATAACCTTTCATGTGTTGGTGCACCTTAAAAGCAAATTGAATTCAATTCAGTTCAGTAACTAATTGAATTGACGTTGTGGTGTAAAGGAATATGCCAGTTTTATTCTCAACATTTTTTGCATTTTTTTTTGGGAAGGCAAAGAAGATAATGTATAGCACAATTTTTAATATTGTTTACCATCTGAATCTATAATGTTTCTTGCATTTTGTTTTGGGAAGGCATAGAAGAAAACAGATAAAACAATTTTTAATATCTAATATTGTAGCTATTGAATTATCAATATGCTTCAGTTGTACAATGACTTAATGTGTTTTATGAATGTAAATGGAGTTTATGCAACATAATATGCAACTCCGCAGTTGAGAAAGTTCTAGGTATATTTTGGATATATATTTCAAATTTAAAAGGACAGTGCACTCAAAGTGTTTGTTCTTGATGGCACCACATGACCTTTGGTGAGCAGGAAAACAAAATTCAACTGTTATCTGTTTTGGGAATGTAAAGTTACTGTTAATCAATCCTGTTTTCATATCATGTTGCATTATGAAGTATATATATATATATTATTTTTTTTAAGATTTTCTTTGTTCATTCCTGGGTAAGAATAGTGCACTGCCTATCTAGGCAAAGATCTAAAACCACCCTAAATTCATGTTCGTTTTGTCATGTTCATTAAAGGTCGTCATTATACCTGTATTGTTTCAGATGCATCATTGTTCCAGAAATGGTTCTATGCCCATTCTGCATATCTTTATCTCGATATAAATTGTTGGTGGACCTGACCTGTTCATCCCATTGGCATCAAAATAACAACAATATATTTTGTATATCATCATAATTACTTTGATTACCTTTTTAATTCTCTGCTCATATGTTTAAAACGAATATATCATTAGACCCCATATTTTATCTCGATGTAAATGGAGGATGAACGTGGCATGTTCATCCATGTTTGGCGCCATATATCCTTTTTAGTGAACCCAATTCAGTTTAATTCAACTAATGAGTGATGGCATTTTCTGCCAATGCCATTCATATGACATTTTCTGATGGTGTACTGTAAATCCCATTTCTACTTCATTAATTAGCATATAGTCTGATGTACCGTTAATTGTGATATTGTTAACTGATTTTATATTACAGTTGGTCGTTTTTGTTTATCTTTAGATAAGTCTTAAAATAAATTGATATACTTAACATTGTGTGTACTGTTCTTTGTTAAAGCCAATATATTATACTATTTTTTTTCTTGTTTTGTCTTTATGTGAAACATAGACCTGTACATTACAAACATAGTAAAACATTAAAATTGACAGCAAAATGAATTCCACAGTGAATAATTTCATACAAAACTTTCAAAAAAACAAATCATCGAACTCGATACATCAATGTTATAAGAGCCAGTAGAGCGACCACAGGCCCTCTTGGGCCTCTTGTTTTGTAATCATATGGCCTCAGGTATCGTTACATGATTTGTGTGGTGGCAGGGATTAGTGACTACAATATCCCTGCACGGAGGTTGAGGCCTAACGGCTACCCACATTCAACACGATAATCAACAAATAGGAAAGCTGTATAACCTGTTACACGTATAAACAATACAAATAAATTAAATAATTAATTGTTTAGTTAAGTATGTGTATTAAGGTGGGTGTTTCCCCCCTGCCCCTTCCCCACTCCACCGAGTACTGAATACTCTGTAATTTAGAGCTGAGTACTGCATACTCCTTCATTTGAGACCCGAGTACTGAATACTATTTAACATCAGTGAAGTAATAATTACTGAGTATTACTTCACTGCACTGTTAACATGAATTTCTTCATAAAAATTAACAAATTTGCTATTGATTCCTCTAATTTTATGAAGATGTGATATGAAAGGACACCTAAAGCTGTATTAAAGGTTGAATCTCACAGTTTCGCTGTTTTGTAGGTCATTCATGAAATCTAAATACGATGTCCTACTATTTTTGTGGATTTCAACATTTTTTTTACATAGAAAACATAGTTTAAAAAAAGTATGATAATTTACCTTTGGAAACGACCGAGCACGACACATACGAAATACTGCAGTCTCGGTTTGATTGAGACTGTTCATGAGCGGTAGTGAAATATGCTAGCTACCGCTCACGCCCTCTAGCCCCGGGTTAAGCAGAACTCAATATTCATAAAATCAATAGTACACAATTTTAACCATCCCAAAGGTGGCATGCATACGGCGGTGGACATGGAGTTATATGCTTTCCCCATGTCGTACGGCGTATGGTCCCAGTATCTAATAAAATTAAATGCCCCGAAGAGCGAAATAAACATAATTGAATTCAGTTGGGAGCAGCGGTAATGAAGCCTGCGTATCACAAGTAACAGCCAAAAGACTAGAGCATGTACCTATTTTTTATGCGTACTGAATACTAAATTTGCCCTGAATGCTGTGTATTAAAAGAGAGAGATGGCGTGGGTTGGGGTGGGGGTGGGGGGGGGGGGGGGGGGGGGGGGGTGGGCGGTGAGGGACAGCCCCATTAACATTCGTGTATTGTCTTTGTAAATCACATAAACTTACATAGAAAATTTGCAAAATTATAGAACTAACAAATAACACATTGCTAAGTTGTTGTTTCTCCACATAATTTGCAGTATAACATATTTTACAAACCAATCTAGCTAGAAGGAGAAATAAATAGTCAAATAAATCAATATACAGTTTATAAAGTCAGTTTATCTTTCGCAATATTCGTTAGTAATGAACACTTACTTAGCATCCCAGTACAAGCCATTAATTGTTCCGTGAATGGTCATTGGACGTGTTAATTAGGATTGGTGTATTGACAACAAAGGATGAATGGACTGTGTATAATGGATGGACAATTTTGTGTAGGAAAGGAATATTGAGAAGAAAAACAGTGCTTGTGTAAACTTTATTTGTTTTTTTTTATTTATTGCTCCTTCTAACTGGATTGGTATGTAACGATTTTATACTGCAAAGTGTGTGTATACATACTTAGGCATGTTTCAGTTCTAAATTTAACTGTTGTGGTTTACAAAGACAATACGCGAACCTTAAAGATGAAAGATAGTCGATCAAGATGATGAATTGGGCTTAGTCCTTTCATTGAAATTGAAAATTCGTTTTGATCGGTATTATGAAATGAAAGAAACATAACGCAACAAATATATTCTAAGAATAGTGCCATTTATGTACACTCTTATGCTTTATTTATTAAATTTATTTATTAAACGTAATCTCAATCTAAAAAAAAAGCAAATAACATCCAATAATCTCCATTGTCTTATGAAGGGCACCTAAAATCAAAAACTTTGAAATTGATTTTCTTTTGATTGCAAATTTGACCAAATAAAAAGGTAACTCCCCGCCACATAGCACCCATTACAAATATACTTGTGTCAATAAGACATGGCCATACTTGAAAAATAAGGTGCCAGGTAGGCAAATAGATTTGTTTAGTCAATAGTATTATGCCTTACCATGCATTCATTGCAGTATATGTAGATTAAAGGCCAAACTGCCGTATAAAAGCCACTAGATTGAGCTAGGGCAGGTTTCTTAAATAAATTTATGCAGGGTTGCCAGGGAGACCGTTTTCAAAATCTTGAACATTCCACCTAATAAAAAAAAAATATATTTGGCACAGAAGTACACTGATATTAAGCGCTTGTATTGGTAAAAACATATTTGTGTAAAAGCATGTATTATTTCTAGTTTCAAAGTTTGTTTAAACCCAGCTGACAGAAATTTGAAAATATGAGGTAGGAGCCTGTGGGATCATGAACTGAGAAGTGTACACGAATACACGTGATAATGTTTACAGCAGACGACATGCAGTAGTCAGGTAGTTGTTATATTACAGCTGGAGAAACCTGAATGGAAAATGTATGAACACTTGAAGAAAAAGATATTACATTTATTTTAATTCTGAACTTGTTTTATATAATAAACTTATCTTCTTTAACATGGAACATTTCATTTATGATGCAGAGATTTATATATATTGCCTGTTGATTATTATAAGAAGGTTTACGATGTTCAAAAGAAAGAAAGTAGAAAAAAGTACCTTTTACGATGACAGTATTGTCTTGGTGTTTTGAGTATCCATACATGTATAATTCACCAGAAGTGTCCCATGCAAGGTAACGATAACAGCATTGTCTTGGTGTTTTGAGTATCCATAAAATGTATAATTCACCCGAAGTTACCCATGCAAGGTAACGATAACAGCATTGTCTTGGTGTTTTGAGTATCCATACATGTATAATTCACCCGAAGTTACCCATGCAAGGTAACGATAACAGCAATGTCAGGATGTTTTGAGTATCCATACATGTATAATTCACCAGAAGTGTCCCATGTAAGGTAACGATAACAGCATTGTCTTGGTGTTTTGAGTATCCATACATGTATAATTCACCCGAAGTTACCCATGCAAGGTAACGATAACAGCAATGTCAGGATGTTTTGAGTATCCATACATGTATAATTCACCAGAAGTGTCCCAGGCAAGGTAACGATAACAGCATTGTCAGGATGTTTTGAGTATCCATACATGTATAATTCACCAGAAGTGTCCCATGCAAGGTTACGATAACAGCACTGTCTGGATGTTTTGAGTATCCATACATGTATAATTCACCAGAAGTGTCCCATGTAAGGTAACGATAACAGCAATGTCAGGATGTTTTGAGTATCCATACATGTATAATTCACCAGAAGTGTCCCATGCAAGGTAACGATAACAGCAATGTCAGGATGTTTTGAGTATCCATACATGTATAATTCACCAGAAGTGTCCCATGTAAGGTAACGATAACAGCAATGTCAGGATGTTTTGAGTATCCATACATGTATAATTCACCAGAAGCGTCCCATGTAAGGTAACGATAACAGCAATGTCAGGATGTTTTGAGTATCCATACATGTATAATTCACCAGAAGTGTCCCATGCAAGGTAACGATAACAGCACTGTCAGGATGTTTTGAGTATCCATACATGTATAATTCACCAGAAGTTACCCATGCAAGGTAACGATAACAGCATTGTCTGGATGTTTTGAGTATCCATACATGTATAATTCACCAGAAGTGTCCCATGCAAGGTAACGATAACAGCAATGTCAGGATGTTTTGAGTATCCATACATGTATAATTCACCAGAAGTGTCCCATGCAAGGTAACGATAACAGTATTGTCTGGATGTTTTGAGTATCCATACATGTATAATTCACCCGAAGTTACCCATGCAAGGTAACGATAACAGCATTGTCTGGATGTTTTGAGTATCCATACATGTATAATTCACCCGAAGTTACCCATGCAAGGTTACGATAACAGCAATGTCTGGATGTTTTGAGTATCCATACATGTATAATTCACCCGAAGTTACCCATGCAAGGTAACGATAACAGCAATGTCAGGATGTTTTGAGTATCCATACATGTATAATTTACCAGAAGTGTCCCATGCAAGGTTACGATAACAGCACTGTCAGGATGTTTTGAGTATCCATACATGTATAATTCACCAGAAGTGTCCCATGCAAGGTTACGATAACAGCACTGTCTGGATGTTTTGAGTATCCATACATGTATAATTCACCAGAAGTGTCCCATGTAAGGTAACGATAACAGCATTGTCAGGATGTTTTGAGTATCCATACATGTATAATTCACCAGAAGTGTCCCAGGCAAGGTAACGATAACAGCATTGTCAGGATGTTTTGAGTATCCATACATGTATAATTCACCAGAAGTGTCCCATGTAAGGTAACGATAACAGCAATGTCAGGATGTTTTGAGTATCCATACATGTATAATTCACCAGAAGTGTCCCATGCAAGGTAACGATAACAGCACTGTCAGGATGTTTTGAGTATCCATACATGTATAATTCACCAGAAGTTACCCATGCAAGGTAACGATAACAGCATTGTCTGGATGTTTTGAGTATCCATACATGTATAATTCACCAGAAGTGTCCCATGCAAGGTTACGATAACAGCACTGTCTGGATGTTTTGAGTATCCATACATGTATAATTCACCAGAAGTGTCCCATGTAAGGTAACGATAACAGCATTGTCAGGATGTTTTGAGTATCCATACATGTATAATTCACCAGAAGTGTCCCAGGCAAGGTAACGATAACAGCACTGTCTGGATGTTTTGAGTATCCATACATGTATAATTCACCAGAAGTGTCCCATGCAAGGTTACGATAACAGCACTGTCTGGATGTTTTGAGTATCCATACATGTATAATTCACCAGAAGTGTCCCATGTAAGGTAACGATAACAGCATTGTCAGGATGTTTTGAGTATCCATACATGTATAATTCACCAGAAGTGTCCCAGGCAAGGTAACGATAACAGCACTGTCTGGATGTTTTGAGTATCCATACATGTATAATTCACCAGAAGTGTCCCATGCAAGGTAACGATAACAGCATTGTCTGGATGTTTTGAGTATCCATACATGTATAATTCACCCGAAGTTACCCATGCAAGGTTACGATAACAGCAATGTCTGGATGTTTTGAGTATCCATACATGTATAATTCACCCGAAGTTACCCATGCAAGGTAACGATAACAGCAATGTCAGGATGTTTTGAGTATCCATACATGTATAATTTACCAGAAGTGTCCCATGCAAGGTTACGATAACAGCACTGTCTGGATGTTTTGAGTATCCATACATGTATAATTCACCAGAAGTGTCCCATGCAAGGTTACGATAACAGCACTGTCTGGATGTTTTGAGTATCCATACATGTATAATTCACCAGAAGTGTCCCATGCAAGGTTACGATAACAGCACTGTCTGGATGTTTTGAGTATCCATACATGTATAATTCACCAGAAGTGTCCCATGCAAGGTTACGATAACAGCACTGTCTGGATGTTTTGAGTATCCATACATGTATAATTCACCCGAAGTTACCCATGCAAGGTTACGATAACAGCACTGTCTGGATGTTTTGAGTATCCATACATGTATAATTCACCAGAAGTGTCCCATGTAAGGTAACGATAACAGCACTGTCAGGATGTTTTGAGTATCCATACATGTATAATTCACCAGAAGTGTCCCATGCAAGGTTACGATAACAGCACTGTCTGAATGTTTTGAGTATCCATACATGTATAATTCACCAGAAGTGTCCCATGTAAGGTAACGATAACAGCACTGTCAGGTTGTTTTGAGTATCCATACATGTATAATTCACCAGAAGTGTCCCATGCAAGGTTACGATAACAGCACTGTCTGGATGTTTTGAGTATCCATACATGTATAATTCACCCGAAGTGTCCCAGGCAAGGTAACGATAACAGCATTGTCAGGATGTTTTGAGTATCCATACATGTATAATTCACCAGAAGTGTCCCATGCAAGGTAACGATAACATTATTGGCTGGGTGTTTTGAGTATCCATACATGGTATCTGTGTTTGTGGATAAGTACTGTTCATGCATGTGTGTTCTTCCTTATTTTGTTATCTTCATCATGTCTGGCCATTTCTAACAATAATTATTTTAGGTTGTAATTCTCTGCATAATATGTTCTTACAACATCCAAGTTATACACAGAACTGAGCCCTGATCAGTACACCGTTTCACCAGACAAACTATAATTGGCATTCATTTTCATTTAACACAAACTTATATCATGAGTTATTTGCTGACAGTGCAAATATATATGGCATTGATTTCTGTTTAGTCAACATAACATTTATTTTGGCGGTTAAGTTCAGTAACATGCTTTATTGCATAGTTTATTACTGCTACAAAACACAGTAACAAGCTTTATTGCAGTATTTATGACTGCTACCATATAAAGTAACATGATTTATTGCATAGTTTGTGACTGCTACCATACACAGTTACATGCTTTATTGCATAGTTTATGTCTGCTACCATACACAGTTACAAGCTTTATTGCATAGTTTATGACAGCTACCACACACAGTAATATGCTTTATTGCATAGTTTGCGACAGCGTTTGTGACTGCTACCATACACAGTAACATACTTTATTGCATAGTTTATGACTGCTACCACACACAGTAATATGCTTTATTGCATAGTTTGTGACAGCGTTTGTGACTGCTACCATACACAGTAACATACTTTATTGCATAGTTTGTGACTGCTACCATACACAGTAACATACTTTATTGCATAGTTTGTGACTGCTACCATACACAGTAACATGATTTATTGCAATATTTATGACAGCTACTATACACAGTAACATGCTTTATTGCATAGTTTAGTACTGCTACAAAACAGTAGCATGCGTTATTGCAGTATTTATGATTGCTACCATATAAAGTAACATGCGAAAACGAAAACAAAGTAGCCGACTCGGTGCTATTGACTCTGTGCACAAACACAACCAAGAAAAGAAAGTAGCCGACTCGGTGCTATTGACTCTATGCACAAACACAATCAAGAAAACAAAGTAGCCGACTCGGTGCTATTGACTCTGTGCACAAACACAATCAAGAAAACAAATTAGCAGACTCGGTGCTATTGAATCTGTACACATACACAAACAATAAAACAAATTAGCAGACTCGGTGCTATTGAATCTGTACACATACACAAACAATAAAACAAAGTAGCAGACTCGGTGCTATTGACTCTGTGCACATACACAAACAATAAAACAAAGTAGCAGACTCGGTGCTGTTGATTCCGTGAGCAAACACAACCAAGAAAACAATGTAGCAGACTCGGTGCTATTGACTCTGTGTACAAAAGGTATCGTAACAATTTACACCTCTAACGCCCCTTAGCACCGGCGTAAGCGCTATTCTACTTCAAAGCACCTGTATTTGGCTCTTTGATACCAAAATACCAATTAAAATAATATTATTGATTCGTAGCACGAGGAGACCTTTTACAGCCGTCACTCTGCGCTAAACGAACGCTAGTATGCAAGTTACTAGATAATGATAATGGAGATCCTTTGGAAGCAACATACACAACTAAGAGAATAAAGTAGCAGACTCGATTCTATTGAGTTTATTTATTTTAATGTCAAATCGTCAGCAATGTCAGCCGAATTGGCTTCCTCTTTAAAAGTAAATAAGTATACGGCAAAGAGTATTGAGTGATAACGAAATGTTAGTTTCGACTCAATATGAGTATGTGCAAATTATATCGAAAACATTGCCGTTGTCGAAATGTATTTATGCGTCGATTGGGAGTAACGTAAACTAATATCAACATTTAAGTATCTCAAATAATCAACATGCATCACGCAATTATCTCCCTTCGTAATAATATATACGACATTAGGTCAGTTTTACTCTTACTGTCCAGGAGCGGAGGCATGCAGTCATGAAGGAGGTGGTTAAAACAGCTTGTATTTATTAATACTGCCTAGTTTTTACAGAATATAGCCTGGCGGGGTTTTCATTATTTACACACTTCCATTTTACTGGGATGGCAATAGGGTAAGAGTGAAGTTTCGTTCACGTTTAAAAATGGCCAAAACCCCAGCGGCCTTTTTTTACACTGACCGTTCCAAGACGGTATCCCTATTGTCAGCCCTTTGTGTGTGTGATGTCACGTACCTTGCCTTTTATGGAATATTTTTTTGTATTATTGTGTGCTTTGGATGTATTTGGTCCTTGCATCTATATTCGAAGTTTTTTATCTACCTTTACCTTGATTGAGTCTTGAACGTGTTTGTTTTTGTTTTTAAATGTCTTTAAAACATATAATATTAAAGATGAAGCTATTTTTCAATGTGTTAACCATGTTTTCAACCCGTTTGTGTTTGTTATGTCACATGCAGATCGTCTTATTTATCGGTGTAATCGTTGTTTATTTCGATGTGTGATTTTGGTTGATCATTGTTGAATGCTACATTTTCTGCTCGGCTGTTATATCTATATACTTTTACCCTGATTAATTCTCCACTGTTTACGTCTATTTTGGTAAACATTAGATTATTTATTTTCTGTATTACCTGATATTTAATATATCTACTATAGTCATAACATTGTAACTTTTTTTTGTAATCAATTTTTTGTTTTTTAATCTATTTCTTTTATAGTCGACGTTTTCTTTAATATTGTCCCGTTATTGAGGCCTTCTACATCAACAAACCCCAATGTAAAATACAGTTAATCTATACACTTTGCTCATGACTTACTTTAAGTCTTTAATCATGTTACCGATGGGGCTACATACATTAAGTATATACTATTTAAATATGACAGTATATAAGTGAAGATATATTACCATGCTATCAACGAGAATCTTCATATAAAGTATCCCTTTTCATATATGTTTGAAAACAAGAGAATTTATTATTAGATAGAACAGTTGTGTGTGTCAAGCGCAAGATCATTAACGGATATTAATGATTCATGGTTGCAAGTGGTTTAACCCATAAATGTTTCGTTATGTAAGCATTTAATTGATGCATAATCTGAAAGGCATTCCACAACGTGCCAATGTGTCCGCGGACATTGAGGGGGCGTCTCAAACAATATATTATGCATTTATATCGTATGCTTAAATCATGTTTGTAACGTTTAATTTCTAAATAAATTTACAAGTATATACATATCACGTTTGCATTAAATTTAATTATTAATTACATAATGACATCTTAAATTATTAATTACATAATGATATCTTAATAAAATAATAAAATCTCCTGTTCTATCAGATTAAATTGCTAAAACTATATAACATTTTTGGTAATGTATGTATCAATTTAGTTTATCAGGGCTCTAAATATTATCAATTATAAACTCTTTTTTAGACTTACCATCTTTTTAATTTATTTCTTTCGTTTCGTTCATTATATTCTTACGTTTATTAATCAGTTTTTCTTTCTTTGTCTTTATTCAAATCTGTTTTTTTTACCAACATAACTAACTGTTAAAAATGGTTAAAGGGAATGTAGCGACACAGCCAAACGAGCTCTGTTATTGAGAGTTCTGAAAAACTTGACAAAAGGTGATAGAATTACCCAAATCGGATGATAAACAAGAAAGATATGACCATTTGAAGGCTGTTTTAAAACGGGAAAGGGACCCGCCATTTTTAGAACTATGACGTCATAGTTCCAAATTACCATAAATGGCATATTGATAAATATCATTGAAAGCAAAGAAACTCACTGCAAATGAATGCACAATCCTTTACTGATCATATAAAGCATTATTGTCATTAAGTATACACATTTTTCATACAGTTGTTGTTATTTATCCTCTATAAATCAGTACATTTTCATATTTATAAATATTCTATATATGGTCATTTAGAACTGTGATGACATAGCTCTCAAAATGGCGGCTTCCATATCTGTTTCCATAGAAGCTTCAAATGATCATAACTTCTGTTTTTATCATCCGATTTTGATAATTCTTTCACCCGTATTCAAGTTTTTCAAAACTCTCAATATTAAAGATGGTTTGGCTGTGTCGCTACATACTCTTTAATTCTAACTAATTAAATCCTTATTTATTACAGAAATTACTATTACAATATGCCTTTTTTATATCGTTTATTTTTTTTATCCATGAAACAAACTAGTAAAGCAAAATCTATTCTCGACATATTCTGATTGATAATAAACATTAATTTGTGTGAGACGCCCCTTAAATTTGCCGCGGACATATTCGCTCGTTGCAGACATATTCGAATCCTACGTGTGGTCCAAAATATCCGCGGACACACTTGCACGTTGCGGACATATTGGCACCGTACAAATATTCTCAATGGTGTTAGGAATTGTATTAAAACATAAAGACGATATAATCATGTCCGATGATGCTTTTAGTGAATAAACGCCAAATTAAATGTACATTTGTAATCAACTAGGACCAGTTCCTTTGCTTTTTAGGTTCTCCATGCGTAGATTAGTAGTCATCGTTTTGAAGATGACTTGAAGACGCCACATTTCTTTAAATGCAAGTTAACATAATTATGTGTTGTGTGGATGACACTAATTGAAAGTCGAAATTAGCATATATAGTGTATCTCTCTATCTAAGGATCGTTCCAGTTTACATCCCCATCCGACGGACGAGGTTAATGAAAAGTGTCTTGCCCAAGAACACACCGACGAAACACAGTAACGCTTCTTAGGCGTGAACCCGGGTCCTCCGCTTTCAAATCCTGATTGATATGAAACATAGTAAACAGTCAAAATATTTATTTCGTATTAGAAACTAAATGCAAAGTTTTTTTTGCACATTTTGCTGAATAACTATTCATGTTGTGATACAGAGGATCTTACATGACTGATTGTGTATACTTTACTTTAATAAACGAGTTGCATAATGTTTATATGGTAGGCTTTTTTGACAATCCAGTATTAGTATCCAATGAGTCAAACGAGTCAGACTTATACAGTAACATAAAAAACATAAAAAAACCTGACGAAGTCAAAGTTTCACTTTGATGTTGTAAATTTACCTTTTCCACGACCCCAATTTGTACGAGAAATAATAACGTCGTTTGTTTGTTTAAAGAGAGATATTTTGAGCGGTCGTAACGTGTGCGCAATACAAATAATGAAACACCTCAACACACATTTTACGACATGACTTGACTTGACTTGTATTAAGGTATATAAATATACAGGTAAAATTAATATTAAGGTCTGTCTAAACGTATCGTAAATATAATTGGGCCTAGATGTTTCATTGTGTACAAACAGTGTTTCGGTCCTTATATGATTACCTAATACACTAGAGCATTAAGATAGTATAGATATAAAAATCAACTCAATAAAACGGGACAGTTTAAATAAAGAAATCCCCGCCATGAACTATTCTCTAACCAACAAGGCATCATTAATAGGCAATATAAGTAAAACACAAAGATGCTCGTGTATATATAAATACAAACAATAATAGCCTAGAAAGTCACCAAGAAGGTACTCAATGACTTGGCAGAAGCCAGAGCAACAAGAGAATAAACCATTGAGGGTCCGACAAGACAATACTGCAGACAAACATCAAACGTCACCGTACTTTTGGGCTTTAGGTAGACGTCATCATAGGGTCCACCGCCTGTCCGGTCATCACACAATTAAAGAGGAAAGCATAGTGGCGAACTGTAAATGGGCCCACCACCAAGCATGCAGTGCGTTGCAAAATGATAGGGTCATAACCTCTTTTGATAAACCTTTTAACAAGTTTAACAAAGACAGTAGGAAAGTGATCATGTCCAAGGATCTTATGAAGTTTGTAAATCACGTCACCATAGTAGTCAGGTTGTGATAGTCATATATATATACCTCGTCGTCAGTAGGTTTGAAAACGGTGTACATACGCTTACATAATTTGGCTGTTTTTGGCGGGATAGCTACTTTAACAGATCATGGCTGCATGATTACATATTTGCTTTTCCTTTTTTGTATGATAAGAACATATATTACGAAAACAACAGAAGGTGACATTCCACTAAATATACAGACTTCAACAGGTAGAACTCCATTTCTTTAATATTTACTTAAGATTCACTATGTTTTTAATTAAGTGTTCTGTTTTTAACAGATAATGTATGTATATTCTCTTTTGTATGACGTAAAATACATAATGAAAACTTCGTAAAGTTACACACTACTAATTTTAAGACCTCATAAGGTTACAATCCACTATTTTTTACGTAAGACTCCAAAGATTTGTATCTCTGCAAAACAAGTTTTGGTGTGTGGGGGGCTACATAGGAATCACTCCGAGTTATTTTAATGTTTGCATGGTTGCATATTTGCTCTTCCATTTTGGTATGATGTGAAAACCCTTAATGAAAACCATATAAAGACAGATAAAAATATCGAACAGGGAAAGCAGCATTCAAGCATGAAAAGTCAACCACAAAACACAAAAACAAACACGCAAACAGACAAACGAGAAGGCAAAAGTAATAATAAATGCAAGCGACATCACAAACACAAAAGGGTTGACAATACTGTTGAATAGGGCTACCGCCTTGGAACGGTCAGTGGCAACAAAGGCCAATGGGGGTTTAAACCGGTTCTAGGGTGCACCAAACCTCACACTTACCCTACTGTCATCCCATTAAAACAGGACAGTGTAAATAAAGAAATCCCCGCCATGATCTAATCTCTAACCAACAAGGCAGCATCAATAGGCAATATAAGTAAAACAAAAATATGCTCGTGTAAATATAATACAAAAAAACAATAGCCTAGAAAGCCACAATGAAGGTACTCAATGACTTGGCAGAAGCCAGCGCAACAAGAGAATAAACCATTAAGGGCACGATAGGAAATATCATAGAAAAACATCAAACGCCACCGTCCCAATGTGCTTTAGGTAGGCGTCATCAAAGGGTCCACAGCCTGTCCGGTCATCGTACAATTAAAGAGGAAAGCAAAGTGGCGAACTGTAAAAGGGTCCACCACCAAGCATGCAGTACGTTGCAAAATGATTGGGTCATAACCTCTTTTGATAAACTTTTAAACTAGATTACATTTCACTAAATAAATTATAAGACGTCATAAGGTTATACTCGACTACTTTTTACATAAGACTCCTCATATTTCAATTATTTGTCGCGTTATACAGATAATCAGATAATAGTTGCATATTTTCTTTTCCTTTTTAATATTATGGGAAAATATCATAAGGTTACACACACTTCTTATTTTCCACTAAACTCCACATATCTTTTAATTATTTGTAATTGAGACTCTGTTCTGCACAAACTTCAGTTTATTCCAACTCATCCATATTAAGGTAGTGGTACCTATTTGGATTGGTCACCGATGCGGGAGTGCTATATGAAAACACAGAATCATTACCTTTATTATGTTATAAACATATTCAGGTCACCTAACACGAGTATTAATTCGGTAATAGCTCTAGTTTAACAACGTCTATATATTCATCTCATTGGATATATTAAATGCTGCATTTAAGTATGTCGATTGATTCTTAAGTCATACGTGATTGTGGCGGCCATGTTGAATTTCGATAAATATAACAAGACGTCCATTGTTGTCAGAATGTTACTCGTTGTATGTTTTTATAGTTTAAACACATGTCCTTTTACATCCATTGCGAACAAGTTCTTGCAACTTATATTAAACACTCTCGATGACTTTCTGGGCTAGAACCAGTACTGAGTAATGTGGATTATTTATCTTGTTCAAGGAAATATAGCATAACCACGGCGAGTATCGAACCCACGAACTCTCGACCTGGAGTCCGACTCTCTACCATTGGATCACGCACTCCACTTATATTTTTTTTTTTATAAATACCAATTTATGAAAAAACACAATAGACAAAACTTATATCTATCCTAATGAAAGATCCATGTTTGGATCTACTGACCTAAGATTCAATTAATATTAGATTAAACTAAGTATGTAGAATCTTCAACAATGTTTGGTTAGAATTCGAAATTGTGGCAAATACTACTTGCAGTGACATTGGTGAGTCAATGTCATCTACATCTATTTGAAAGCGTGCTTAAATATATATCAGGAAAAATATGTATAAATAAACATCAGGAAAAGTATGTATAAATATATATCAGGAAAAGTATGTGTATGTATAAATAAATATCAGGAAAAGTATGTATAAATATATATCAGGAAAAGTATGTATAAATAAATATCAGGAAAGTATGTATAAATAAATATCAGGAAAAGTATGTATACATCAATATCAGGACAAGTATGTATAAATAAATATCAGGAAAAGTATGTATAAATAAATATCAGGAAAAATATGTATAAATAAATATCAGGAAAAGTATGTATAAATAAATATCAGGAAAAGTATGTATAAATAAAGATCAGGAAAAGTATGTATAAATAAATATCAGGAAAAGTATGTATACATAAATATCAGGAAAAGTATGTATAAAAAATATCAGGAAGAGTATGTTCGCTTCATCTCCCGTTCGTATTTTGAACGTTTATGTATTATAACGATATACAAATACAGGACTAATGATATACTATGTACAAATCAATTACAAAAACAAAATGATGCTTTATTAGTTTTATTTGTTACGGATTGGAATCAAAGTGTATTTAGAAGTTATTTCTTTTTAGTGTTTGATCTTTGATCACAATGAAATGTAATATATGGGTTTTTAGAGACAAGATTGTTCTTTTTTTATAATATCCGTTTATAATACCCGTTGTGGTACTGATAACTTAATCGTCTATGAATCAATTATAAATCAAATTGTTGTTTTTTCGTTTGGTCGGTGTGTTAGTCCGTTTGTTGGGAGGTGGTTGGTCAGTTTGTTGCAACAGTTTATCGGCACCGAGCAGTTCCGATATCCCAGGTTTTTGTGAACCTCTCAGCTGTGCCTGATGTGCGTCCATACGACGTCATCATGTCATTCGACGGCTCGTTGTCGTATGTACCAAGCAGACCGCTTGTCTTGCCATAGTACCAACCGTTTAACTTGATTGTGTATGTGTCCAGATCTTTGTAGTAATCGACTTGAAAGTTTCCTGCGCCCTCTACCTTGACATGACCATCAACGGAGGTTATAATGATGTTCTTAAGGACAGATGGTAACTCGATTGGTTGACGGTTCATCAGAACCTATAAAACAACAAAACCAAATTGCCGTACAGATAATTGGTAAGTTCATGTATTACCTATAGGAAATTTAAATGACAGATCTTTAGATATTTTTCAGTTTTTATGTTTATAATTTGTCCACCATGTTAACATAAACAATATACTTCAATTTACGATTTATTTAAACAAAGTAAAACATCTAGATTTAAAGAGATTTAGTTCTTGTTACATTTCGCTTGACCAAACCATGGATATATGGATTTTGCGTATCTTAAAAAGAGACATGAAAGTGTTTACATATGCTTAAAGGCAACTTTACCTGTCCATTAGATTGGATTTCGATGGCTTTTCCGTCAGCCATAATGTGAAGACTTTTTTGGTTGTCATTTCTGTTCAGTGCAATAGAGAAGTTGCCATCGACAAAGTCACGGGTAAGAAGGAAAGTACAGCTACCACTGAGATCGTATGTCAAACCATCAAAAGTTGTGACCTTATTTCCTTCTATGGATGCAATAGCTGTAAAGACATAAATGTGTAAAAATATACAGGTATAAAAATCGAACAGGAAAAGCAGCATTCCAGGACGACAAGTCATATAATAATAAAGTTAGTAAGTTTTCGAATCTGATATAATAAATATAAATTAAAATAATAAAGTATATTTACTAACTAGTCTGGCGATTAAAAACATTGTATTATTATTGTCACACATGGTAAGCATTTATAACTGGCGAACGTCTTACCATCATATGGTGGCAGCCAAGTGCTGACGTCACTGGATGGGAGTGTGACAGATGGTACATTTGGCATATACGTCTTGGCTTTGGTAATGAATGGTGTTACGTGAAATGTTGGGATGACGTCAAGAGATTGAAGTGGAAGTGGCATGTGAATGTCCATCTGAATTTCACCATTCTTGGGATCGTATACTGTAACTGATGTTTTCTCGAAGTTCAAGATGGTGGCTTGAATGTCGGAGAGTTCTTTCTCAATCTCGTCTCTGATCCAGTCAATGATTGCCTTGGCAACGGTTTCAGCATTTTCACGAATTTCCCAATACTTGTAGGCATTAAGTCCCTGAACGTGGAAATATAGTTTAGAGTCTTGCAATAACAATGCATGGAACATACGAGTACCAGATTCTTACGTTGAGTTGTAATTATAACTTTTGGAGCCGGATACAAATTTAATGTTGACCCAGAACAATATGATATTGAAAAACAGTTTATGAAAGCTGGAACTAGATAAATTAATACGTAGATTTACCTGTTGCATGACACGTCCGTTGATTAGGTCACGTGCACCATATATAGCAGACGTGTACTGATCAGCCATGTTTGACACGTGCGATGAGATGGAATTTATTTGGTACATGTACTGAATGTAGTCGTTGTACTTCTCCTTTAGAGTCAGGACAGATTCGTGTTGTGTCATGTTGTACAGATTACCTAATAGAAAAATAAAAAAAGTTGACTATCTGACCGAACAAAGCTATACACGTGGTTCAAACTGTCAAATGTTCGGTATCAAGCAATACCAGTGTGCAATATGTTTTGAGGGTAGCTGATAAATACATGTATACAGGTACAAGTAATAATCCGGCGACAACTAATGTTTTGTTTCGTGTAATTCTGGTTATTTTATGTGAAATTAACAGAATACATTATAAGGTAATAAGCACACAGGAAGTCAATGATTATATATTACGATTTACCTGAAAGTCTGCTGTTTTGTGCTGAGATGTATCCCAGAGCACCACGAAGGCAGGATAGGTCCACCTATACGATTTGAAAAACAAATTATTAGCTTATATGACAACTGTATATATGTGTTTGCGTGCGTGCTCGTGCGTGCGTGCGTGCGTGTTTGTGTGTGATATAACTTTGAATAATGTATATCTTAAAAATAGAACATATATATTAACCTACAAATTATATCTACCGACAGTATACTTTTAATTATAAAAAAAACTGAAAAAAACCTTGATAATTACAATCGGTTAATTAGGTATATTTATCAGAGCCTTTTCACACACACTGACGTCTACTCATATTGACTTCAAATACTTACACTGATATTGAGTGTACTTTCCAGGCGATTGGCAATCATGTTGATGTACTCCTTCGTGAGAATAGATATATCTTCGAACACAACTCTGAAAAAGGAGAAATTAGTTTCATTCTTATAGTATGGTGATTATCTTTTTAAAAATATACCAACTACAAACGTAACATTTAAGTCATTCAATATTGTTCTATACCTCAGACATTTTAAAGGAGTATACTTTATAAGTATTGAAACGTGAGCAGTTACTAAGCGATATTCGTACCCCATTGTCACTGTACTATTTGTAAAGTGTACATTGGAAGCTTTGAATAATATAATGATCATCGTTATATACACTTACTTGGCGTCCTTTGCTGAAGCGACAACGGCATCTGTGACGTCTTTAATATGATACATGTTTACGTCATACATCTCCGATAAATCGGTGGTCAATGGCTCGATCTCCTCCCTAACAGATTTACCAAAAAGGCTGGCTTTTTGTGTCAGCTCGCTTTCCACACTGTTATAGACGATCTCGTTTAAATTAGTCAAACGTCTTCTGTAACTGTCTTCTTTCTTGTTCACGAATTCCTGCAATGCGGTAAACGATAACCTTTGGTGTAAACGGTTTCAATTGAATGATTAAATATATGAGAAATGATGAGTATTTAAAATTGCACAAGTGCGAAAACATTTTTGTTGAACTTCAAAAATATGAAAAAATGATTAATTTGTAATTACAAAGGTGCAATAATCCATTTAATCGAACTGAAATTTTCCTAAATTTCAGCCTTCTTACTCTTCTGTGAATACTAAAATAGGCAGGAAATGTAGAGCATATAAACAATAATCTCAACACCAATCAAAACAGTGCTCAACGCATTAAATATTTGATAACAAACACATAGTTCTGCATACTTAGATACTGCAAAAATATATACCTTCAGATCATTGATCATGGTCGGCCTCCAGTGAATGCGGCTGTGAAGAAGGTGCGAGTTGTTCAGTCTGAGAGCCACAAGAGCGTCTGTGATTCTTTGTCTGTTGATGACATGGAACACCTCAGCTGATACAGCAGAACTGTTTACGTACTTGGCGTTGATGTGGAATTCGCTAGTGGGATTACCTGTAAGAAAACAAGACAGTTATTAAGACTGTCAATCAGTTATCTGTAATTAAATTAAATCCATTTATTTACTTCGTTAAAAATGTCTGGACAAATTACCTATGTGTAGTAATTGTAAAGTAATAATTCAACAATATAATATATATAATAATGACGTGCTGGCATAAGCCCTTTAACATAAATTAAGAAAATGCATGCTCACCAAGGTCGTAGTTTATTTGAAAGTCTATACTTCGTTTGTTCGGATCAAACGATACAATCGTGTTTAGTGGACGATTGTCGTCGTACCGATTTGTCACCGAAAGGCTGAAAGGAGACGCAAGCTGGGCATTGCCAACGATGCTGATTTTCTTGACAGGGGTGTTCATCTAAAACAAAATGGACATGACATAAGCATTGTTAACAGTAACACATATTTTGACAGTTGTTTACCATGTTTACAGTAATGCAATATAAAAGCAAACAACTTGGTATTTTTTAAAGCATTATCGCGCCAGTTTATATCATTCTAGAAGACATCTTGAGTTCTAATAAAACATTAATATATTCAGAATATCCAATTAAACTGGTGTAACAATTGATATAATTTAACAATACTCACATCAAACTTTACAGAGTTTCGTAATTTGTTGATTTCTCCGTTGACTGAGAATGTCTTTGTATCACTTCTTACGGTCCGGTATTGAACATCTAAAGCAGCAGTTAGTTTGCTGTCGGATTTTCCGAGATGAGAAGACATTTGAACTCCAACGCTAGTGTATGGGTGACTGACTCCAAGAATGAAACTGTAGTTCTTGGATGACCATCCGCTTGATATATCTTCAAGGCGTGAAGTGATTGTGAACTTCTTTCTACTGTCTTTAGAGTACGTGAATTCAGTCTTGCCATCAAAGATAACACTTCCTCTGTTCAAGAGCATTTCAGAATCAATTTGCACATCCTAAAAAAGGTAGAGAAACTCCAAATTGATATATTTCAAGTATTATAATTCGGATAATCAATATAGTTAGAGAAAATAAACAATCACACCAGAACTCATATCTATCGGAGGCTTTCGCGATATTCACTATGAAGAAAAATGACATAAACGCCGATACTATTACCGTTCTTAATGTCGTGAACGCATTGAGGTGTCAATATAACTATTGATAGCTGTAATCTAGTCATAATGTCGATGTAAGAACTTTAATAAAACTTACCTTGCCAATGCCTGGCATCATAAACGTTACATCGGCTTTGACTGAATCTGCTGAAGGCGTCACGTAAGACCTGAATCCAATCTTCTTTGTTTCATCCTTATCGGCGTCCCACATGAAGGATCCCTCATTTGTCCTGTATCTCTGGGAAGCAAATACTTGTAAACTTCTGCTTGGAAGAATGACCTTAATGCGACCGTCGTTGTTTGTTAGGGACATGTCATATCCGTAGCGAACGTTATCGATGTACAAATCAGCCTTTGAGTTCGTCTTTTGGAAGGTTCCGTCAAAGCTTAGTGTCATGTCTTGGCACGAATGCTTAAAAGACATTTCGTTTGTGTTGGTATCAAGCATGGCGTCCATGTTGAATGCGTTGTTCGTGTTTTTAGTATCTATGTTAATACTGGCTTTTCCTTCATATTTGCCGTTGCTGGTTGAGCTACCAACATCAATACTCATTTGTTTGGGGGATCGCATTAATAGCGATGCCGATTTCTTTGGCGCAAAGTCAACTTTCATGTCTAGATCAGCGTATGTTTCGCCGTTGTACTGAGTAGAGAACGTTTGTGTGTATTGGTTGCCACGAACTTGTGTTTCAGATTTCAAATTAAATTGTCTCAAAGTCGTGAATGGCGTCTTTAATGACACCTCACCGCTCATCGAGTCTTTGTTGTCGGTGAAAGTACCGTCTAATACAATAGAATGTGAAGGAGCCCATGAAGCTTCTACTCTACTGGTGTATTTGCCGCTAATAGCTCCGTTTTTAAGGATGAATCTCAGATTTTCCAGGTTTTTAATCTGACTTGTAAATGTCAGTGTTCCATCAACATTTGACCACGTAGAGCTGCGGAGGTTAGCTTGTACACGCATTGCTGGAACCATTGGAGTGGACAGAGATGTGACAGATTGGAAGTTTTTCAGATCTCCGGTATGAGTCATTCGGATTTCGGATGATTCATAACCAGCAAACGGCGTAGAGACTTTCACATGTGCCACCTTTGTAGAAGGGTTCAGGTTCATTTCTGAAGATAGAGAAATGGATTTTCCTTGCATTAACATAACGTTGGCCTCTGTGTTGTAGAAATATGTACCGTAATCGAGTTTCATGTCAGCACCAAGTTGTTCATACGTTTCGAATGGTGTAGTTATTGCTAACGTGACGCTGATTGGTGCATTGGATGCACGAAGACTGCCGCTAACATCCTTATTGAAGACACTGGCCTCGGCAGTACTTTCAAAGCTATCAACTGAAGCAGAATGTTTGTATGACATTCTAGAACGTTCTGCACCAGCGAAGGGTGTAAGTACCTCTAAAGACGTTTGAAGTCTGCGCCATCCATATTTAAAGTATTGAATGTTAGCTTCGATCTTCTTGGCTGTGTCGAACTGAAGCTCTGTTTTTGTGGAAAAACTTCTGCTATTTCCCGAGTGTTCAACACTTAATGCGACATCTCTGAAGTTCTTAAATGGCGTTCTTAATACGAGCTTACCGTTGATGTTTGATTCTGTTTGCAGTGATGAATCGAGCGAATATACACTGCCGAACAACTTAGTATATGCCAATACTTTGAAAGTGGGCAGGGCTCCGTAGTTCAACCTTACCGTTTGTTTATCAGAGTAACCAGAAAATACAGTTGAGAGAGATGTGTCTAGGATAGCTAAGGACTTCTCTAGCTTAAATGTTGTTTCAGATGTGAAAGTATTCTCTTTGCCCATGGATAATACAAGCGTATTGGAGAAATCTGATGGGTTGCCATTGTAAGAAAGCTCAAATGAAATATCTTCTGTGTATGGAGATTCCAATGTTGCTTTCGTTTCTAATCTACCTTCAGTTTTTGTGTTTTGTATAGATGCCAGAATTTCTTTTCCAGCTGTATATACTAGTTTCAGATCAGCATGCATGTCAGTGAGTTGTCCTTTCCTGTTAAAGTTAAGACCAATGTTCTCGTAACCTTCGAATGGTGTGGAAACAGACAGTTTTGCAATTGTTGAATCTTGGTGTTTAATCTCTCCTTCGATAGAGTACTGTTTACTTGAATGCAAAACACGAAGTCCAGATTTGACATTTGGAAAAGCTCCTTCCAGATTAAAGTTTGCTGATGAGTGCCTTAACGATTCAAAAGGAGAAAGTAACGATACACTTCCTGTTAAACCATTTATCCAATTAGACTTTGCGTCTACCTGTATCTTTTGCGTAGGCTTAAGCTCTAGTGTGACTTGACCGCTAAATCCCTTGTCAGTTTTAGAGTACTTGGCAGCTCCTTGCATATTTTCAAATCGTTGAAATGGTGTTTTAATTTCAATAGTGGTTCCAATTTCGTTTCCATTTACAAACGTGACGTCTCCAGAAATCGTTTTGGAACCTAGACTTCCCTCTGCGTGTGCAGATACATCATCGAATTGAGTTCGGAATTTGAAATTTCCAGAAAAGCTATCAGTGAATGGTGTAGAAACTGTCAAAGATCCTTCCATTGCAGGGGCAGATTTGAAGGCAACATTAATTGAGGATGACTGACCGTTGTATCGAATATCTCCGTTTGATGTAAAAGCACTAATCTGGCCCTTATAAGCCAAGTTCATCTGAATGGTTGGTGTAAGAACAGATTGAACTGACGCTTGGGCTACCATTCCATTTGTGTTTGAAATCTGTGCCCGTGCCAATGCTAGGCTTCGTCGACCGGTCTTTGCCTGAATCACAGTATTGGTGTTTGGAAATCGGCCACTGTGCGAGAGGCTAGCTACGATTGATTTGTAACCCTCGACAGGTGTTGTAATTGTCATTGTCGAGTCAACACCTGATTTTGTATCAAGAGTGGCGTCCACTGCATATACCTTGGAGTTGTAACTGAAATCAACATGTGATATAAAGTTACCTACATTGCCCGAAAATTCAAATCCAGATTTTGTTGTCGGAAAGTATGGACTACTTGCTGAAATTCGCCCTTCCAATTTAGATCCGATATTGAAGGACATATCGGCTTCGGTTTTCTCGCCGGCAATTGTTAGTTCAGCATGGTTTGAGAAGTCCAGAATTTTTCCATCGTGGCTGAACGATGCTGCTATGGTTTCAAAGCCTTTGATGGGGGTACTAATTGTGATGCTACCTTTAAGTGGTAGGCTATTAAAAGAGGCTTCTGCATTCAACATATATTTCTTTCCGTATTCTGCCGATGCAAGGCTTCGGAAGTTAGTCAGTGGACCGGTATGTTCAAATGATGCTCTCATGGTATCTGTCATTGGAGTTGACAAACTTAAACTTCCTTCCAGAGCGGTTTCTGCATTGAAAACAACGTTTGCTTCCGTCTTCTTTTTATCATTGATAAATTCTACATTTGATCTAAAGTTATTGATTATACCTGCATGCGTAAAAGATAGTTCTAAATCACTGAATGGGGAAGTCAATTTCATATTTCCCCGAATGTCGTCAGCAACACTAAACGAAGCATCAGCTTGAACAGTTTGATCATTCAAAGAGGCCTCAGCGTGACCATTGAAGTTCATGTTGTCTCTCTGTGTGTTCAAATTCACCTTAGCAGCAAATGGAGTAATCATTGGTGATTTCAGGCTAATGGATCCATCGATTTGTCCAATTAAATTCAATGTTATATCAGCCTCACTTGTTTCTGAGTCAACTGTAATTTCAGCATTAGAGTTAAATCTTGATGATTCCCCATCAATTGCGAGTTTTGCCTTGATTGGTACAATCATAGGTGAAGTTATAGTGATACTAGTTTCAATTCTATTGATTGTGTTGAAAGTGACGTCGAACGCATGCCTTTCTGAATCGATCGTTACTTCAGCCTGAGATATAAAATGTCTTGGCTGGCCATTGTAGTTAACACTACCCGAAATAGGGACGGTGAATGGTGACTGGATTCTAAGACTTCCTTCAATATTATTTAGTTTGCTAAATGTTATATCTCCTTCCGTCGTTTCGTCATTGAGTGTGGCTTCGGCATGTCCCGTGAAGCTGTTTAAGTCTCCATCTAGTGTAAATCCAGCCTTTGCAACGTTTTTAGGTATACGGATGACTACAGACCCAGACTTTCTTGCCTCAGTCTGAAGAGATAGCTCAATGTTAAAAATCTTACTGTTATCATAGACTAGTTCCCCGCGAGAATCTAGATTTGACAAGTCTGTGTTTGTATCGAAATTCATCGAAAGGTCGGACATTAATGGAGATTTTATAGCAAGACTGCCTTGTACATTCTTCTCGATGTTGAATGTTGCATCGATTTGATGTTTGTTGTTTCCATACAAAAATTCAGCGTGAGATCGGAAATTGGATGGTTTGCCTAGATAATCAACACGGGTGGAGATCGATGACATCATCGGAGAATTTAATGCAATAGCTCCTGATAATGCATTACCAGTATTGAAGACAATGTCTCCCTCATGTCTTACACCATTGATTTCTATTTCAGCGTGACTATCAATTCCATTTTGGGTTGATGAGTGTCGGAGTGAGACGCGGGTATTCTCATAGCCGGTAATTGGTGTATTAAGAATAAATTCTCCGTCGGAAGGATAATTTACATTAGCTGTGGCATGGATCTCCTTCGACCCATAGGACAGCTGAGCATCAGACTGACTCTTTATAAAATTTCCATTGATGCTGTAAGATCCTTTAAGGGGTTTCACAAGTGGAGACACCAATTTAAACTCACCAGATAGAGGGCCTTCAATATTCAGTGCTGCTTCTGTTCTGAGTTGAATCTGTCCTCCATAAGCATACTCAAATGCAGATCTAAAGTTAGATGGCTTCCCGGAATAGGTCACTGTAGTTTCAACTTTTTTCGTTATTGGTGATTTCATTGTCAACTTTCCCTCTAAGTCAGGTAATGTTACGAATGTCAATTCAACTTCGCTTCTTTCTCCTTTGAGCAACAGCACCGCGTTAGATCTGAAGTTATCTGATTCCCAAACATGATCTACGGAGATTTCAGTGGATTCTAGACCTATAATAGGTGTGTTCACGGTTAGTTGTACACTAATTGAAGGTTTATAACTCATATCGGATCGCATATTGTATTGCTTAACACCATTGTATGTAATGTGCGCAATGGAATTTAATGAACTGTCAGTACTGGTATGCTTAAATTCTACTTTTGTATTCTTTAGTGTCGGAGTATTGATGCTGGCACTTCCTTCATAACCTCTAGTAGAATCGAAAGCAATGTCGATTTCTGACCTTTCCTTTGCAAGCTTAACCTCTCCATGTGTGTTGAACTTGTTGAAATTACCTTGATGGGTCAATAATGCTGAAAATTCATCAATTTCTGGGAAAGAAGATTTTAGAGAGGTGCTTGCTCTCAACGATACTTCGTTGTTGAAGTTAATGCTTCCTTCTAGTGTCTTACCGTTCATACCATAAGTAGCTACAGTATTAAACTGTTGCATATTCCCAAAATGCTTGACAGATGAAGTGATGTCTTCATAGCCTTCAAACGGAGTTGCTATTGTTATTGTTGCTAACAGATCACGTGTGGCGTCCACTGTTATGTCTACTTGTCCCTGTTTCTTGTTGAAGGCGAACTCTCCATGGCTCACGAAGTTATTTACAGATCCAGTATGAGATAAACCTGCTGTGATCGATTTAATACCTGCAAAGGGAGTGCTTACAACAACATTTCCTTTAACGCCATTCACTGTATTCAAATTAGCATCTACTTGAATTGATTTCTTTCCCATTGATATTTCTCCTGATGATTTGAAGTTGGCGAGTGGACCTTCGTGGGCTACTTTTACGCTAACTGGATTGAATGATGGTCCATTGAAGTTCAATTCACCGTTCAAATTGTCCAAATGCTGATATGAAACATCTCCTACGTACTTATCTCCATTACATTTGTACTCCATGTTACACTTGAAACTGTTGAATGTACCGGCGTGTTTAATAGACAATTGTTGATTTTTTAGATACGAAAACGGTGTCTTAATTGAAATTTCAGTGTTGAAATCCGGTCTTATCTGGAAACGGACAGCTGATACAACCTTTTTAGATCCGACTTTAGCTTGAAATTTGCTGGAAAATCTCTGCATACTACCCCAGTGGTCTAGTGATGCCTTGATGGTATCTGTATATGGGGATCTTATTGTTAAATCTATATCCAACTTCTTCTTGTTATTAAATACCAAATCTATCTCGGACGTGTCTTTATTTTGTTGAGCCTCAATGTGTGTTTTGAAATAATCAAATTCTCCGTCGTGGGTCAGAGACAATCTTGTTAGTTCAAACGTTTTAAATGGTGTTTGAACTGAAGCCTCAAAGTTGAAGGCTGGCCCGGAATTAAGCTTTACATCAACTGACAGTTTGCTTTCGCCATTTTGAGCCTCTGCGTGAGTCTGGAATCTCGCCCAAGTTCCTTCGTGTGAAATAGACGCCTTCATGTTGTTGTAACCTTTAATTGGGGTCCTTATCGAAAGATCTCCGGAAATCCTTGTTTCCATGTCAAAAGATATGTCTGCCACATATGTTTTGTCTTTAGAGTAAGAAAGCTCAGCATGGTTTGAAAACTTTGTTAGAGTGCCCTCTAGAGAGTGAGACATGCTAACATCTCTGAATTGTTTAAGTGGAGTTTTGAAAGAAATCGTTGTTGTCATTTTTGGGCCGAGGTTGAAATCAACGTTTCCGGTGACCTCATCGTCTCCATTTGAAAATGTAATTCCCGTGGTGAATTTATGTGTGTTGCCGGTGTGCTTCAGGTCGGCTGTTACAGTCTTGCCCCATGTTACCTCACCGTGAGATTGGATGGCATCATTAGAACCAAAATGACTAAAGAAACCTTTCATTTCTTCTGTGAATGGTGTCTTGACTGAGAGAGATCCCTGGTATCCATCCCTGGTGGAAAACGTGGAATCAACCATTAATTTTGATCCTCTTTTATATTCCATTTCTCCGTGATTAGAGAATTCTCTTAGGTCTCCACGGTGAGTAAATGCGATAGCAGAGTAGGGTAGTTGTTCAAACGGAGTGGTTAGATCCATGGACATTCTGATGTTTCCGATATCCTGTAAACTGTACTGACTGTTCAATACGATCGTTTTCTTTGGCAAATATTCAATTATGAGGGAAGATTGTCTTGCTCCGTCAGTCATGATGCTTGTGAGGGTGACTTGGCTGTATCTTGCTGTGGTGTAAGGAGTGTTTACCTTTACGTTTCCGGTAAACCCGTTAGTTGCATCAACAGAAGCCATTGCTGACCATTTACCTATATGCGGTTGTGCCTCGATGTTGGCCCCAGCCTGTAGTGAATTCTCGTTCATTTTCAAAGCTGCTTCAGCTGTATATTCGTTTGTAAGATCTGACGTGAATGTTATTTTAATCATCTTCTCAGCACCTAAACGATGGAGACTTTCTATTCGCACGAAGTTTTCAGATCCACGAACAACTGAGACGACTGATTGGATACCCGACTGCTTAACATGTCTGCTTCCGTGAATGCTAACTGGATTCATTGTAGCTGGGGAAATCTTTACAGATGTTTCAATATCTCCATTTAGAGCTTTGTTGTACGAAGCATCAACTGTAATCGTCTGCAGAGGTGTTAGTGAAACTTCTAAATAGCCCGTCATAGGATAATTGGTGTAGGCCGTGTCAAGCTTTACTACAACATCGCCATCATAAATAGGGTTGGACATTACAATGCTTGACGTTATCTGCCCATTCTCTCTCAAGTATTTACCCTCTGCAAAAGCCAATGTTGTTCCTTCGTTCGTTATCTTCATGTTCGAATCAATCTGTCCCTGTCTATGCTCATGATTGATTTGGATCACAATATCACGCAGCTTGTTGCATGGTGTCTGGATTTCCAGCGCAGATGAAATACTTCCTGCGGCAAAGGTCATAACCTGCTTGCCACTGTATTTGACAAATACACGTCTATTGTTTCCCCATGTGATTTCTGTTGAAGTTGTTACATCCTTCAAGGTGTTGCTGTGATCCCATTTGACTGTTGCAGTATCAGAAGGAGAGATCAATTTAACCTCACCGTTGTTGTTGATATTCCACCCATTGAGTTTGTGTTTGATTATGCTTTGAACTCCATATTGCATTTTATTATACCCAAGCATTGCACTGGTGTCGAATACTTTACCATTACTGTTGTGAGAAAGAGTAATCGTAGCAGTTTTCAATGCTTTGAAGGAAGTCTTAATGTCAACCTGCCCCTTGAGATCTGTAACCGTTTCAGTACTTTTATTTCCGAATGATAGGTTGACTGTTACTGACTTTTTGTTCCAATTAAGTTTTCCAACGGATGATAATCCATTTCTTAATGTGTGTGTCATAGAGGCATCTACGGTCTTGAACTGTGCAAACGGCGTCTTCCCAACAAACTCTGCATCTATGTTTTGGATACTGAATGGTCTCTTCAATGTGAAAGTTGTAGAAATAATGTTTTTGGGATTCCATTCTATGTCGAGTTTGGTTTTGTATTTAGAGTCTTCAATTTCATGGCTCATGGTAAGATCTAATGACTTAAGAGGTCGGAATGGAGTTTTCAGCTTCAGTGTGCTTACAATTTCTCGGCTATTCGGTTTTTGGAAATTCCCAAAGATGGTGTCAATAGATATGCCCTGATTTCGTTCCCATTGGAAGTCGATGTGAGATGAATACTTTCTTCCCGCGCTATGCTTTACGTTCACAGCCAAGGTCCTTGTTGGGTATTGGACAGTGAGAGATCCTTCAATGTTATCCATGCCAGATACTTGTCCATTTCCATTGACTGTGAAACGCTGGGTGTCGTCTTTGTCGGCATTCCAACGAACATCAGCTCTGCTAGTGTATTTAATTCCGTCTTTCGTTCCCTCCAAATTAGCAACGATATGTCTGGAAGGGTATTTAATGTCTGTAAACACCTGTACTGATCTGCCCATGTCAACCTGGGAAGACGCGGAAGCACTGTATTTAGA
Source organism: Cyrtodaria siliqua (assembly GCA_037043455.1). NCBI lineage: Eukaryota > Metazoa > Mollusca > Bivalvia > Adapedonta > Hiatellidae > Cyrtodaria > Cyrtodaria siliqua. Next base: position 11,395 of record JAWPHD010015530.1, on the reverse strand, counting down.
CGAGCCTTTAAGGAATGAACCACCAACTTTGTATGTTTGTGGTCCTAGGTTGTATTCACCCTCAACACGTAGTGGTTTCATGTCGTTTAAATTTATATCAGAAGTTATGGTCATGGAGGTTGGCGAAACTATTTTCCAAGATGTCATCACGTTGTTGATCGACTTTCCAATCCGTGCGCTCATTGTACTGGTGAATTCACCCTGTGTTGTTTCATTAATGATTTGGGATAGAACAACTGTTTTACCTGGATAAGATAACTCAAACTGTCCAACAATGTTTGCGAGTTTGGCAGACTTTTTTTCCAGGTTCAATTTGGATGCAATTGCGTCTTTGTTCACACGAAGTAAAACGTTAGAGTCCAGAGACATCCTGTCATGCGAATGACCCAATTTCGTTACAATGCGGAGATCCTGAAAATAAAAAAGTAAATGTTACAAATAATAATGATTGTCCTTTGAATCAGTCGGGTTCTTATAAACAACTACTAATTATTGTCTTTATCGTTGGTGATCGACTACTATATGGCTATTCCTATTTTAATTCGCCTATGAAGTTCCCATCAAGATTCACTTTAATCGATTGTTTAAAACATAATGACGTGTTGATGTTATTCCAAACCCTCCAGTGAGTGTTTTATTGCAGGATATTTTGCTTGATTTGTTTAAAGAGTAAAATTATATTATATTGTTTTTCGTATTAGAGGAGTACTATTTAATAGTTTTTAAATACTCCTGATCATTTGAATATACATACATGTTTGATATGGTCTAAATTGTATGGGAAAAAAAAATGTTTAAATCAACGGATAAACATTTCTAATTCCTAAATCCACCTCTAACAATTTTCCAGTGGAAGTGTGATAGTGTACATTTATATATATCGTCGTTTGCATGAAGTTCAGCATTTATTTTCAGATATTAACAAAAGTCATGTTGATATTTAAACACTTCTTAAAGATATGCATTTATTTATGAAATGAGAATAAAGAGCGACTTGTAATGAGAGTAATGTCAAACATGAACAAGGAAACCTTCAGAACCAAGTTCCTAATTATCCTGAAGGTATTTCACTACCTATAATAAGACCTGTATCTGGTATCCTAGGAATTAGACTCATAAGACAATCATCGAATCCCATGAGGGTTATATGATATTTAAAGTGGATCTTATTATACTGGATTATTTGGGTATTGTTTTCAATACAAGCTACGTTTACTATAAACACTGTCTCACTTTCCCCTTTGTAAACGATGTCAACTACAACATGTCACATTACTGCTTTATTCTCATCTACTATGAGGTTACGCTCACTATAGTAAATTGTGTCACCGTGTCGTAAAACCTAATCCATCAATGCATTCAGTATGTAAAATAAAACACTTAGAGATTTTCCGACCATGATGTTATGCATGCCTTGTAAGAAATAACGTGATTAACGTCAAGAATAACTTCCACCTCGATTATAAACAAAACGATATTGCACCAAATATGATAATATATATAAAGGACCTCACCTTGCCCATTTGGAACTGTCCATCAAATACTATCTTGGCGACAGACCAACTTTTTATAGCTCTGTTTAAAGACGTAGCCATGCTTATTTGCCTGTCGACATCCTTCGGATTGGCACCATACTTAAGGTCGATATCCATTTCCGAATGTCTTTTATTATGGTTGATATTTCCTAACAGTTTGAAGTTAAGCTGGGGTGACTTTTTCGAATCTAGGCTCCTACAATTAGATAGAAAAAAACTCAAACTAATTCGTAATGAGTACGATATTGCATGTATTAAGCACGTCCATCATTTCTAATATTTATCTTGAAATGGTTCCTATACGATTATCTTCGAGAACACGACAAGAAGAAACATTAAATAAACGCGATTATGTTAAAATATACTTACATGGTTGCCTTTGCCTTGGTTAGTGAATTGCTGCTTAGATTGATGACCTTTGAAACGAACTTGATACTGTCCCTTGCATATCGTTTGATAACATATGTCAAGGCGATGTCTGTTGTGAGGGTCTTCATATTCCTGTTATCTAGCTTTACCTTCGTTTTGATTTCAGCTACTGGAGATTTCATTTGAAGGTTTACGTTGTATAACTCTCTACCTCGGCGGTATGCTTTCTTCATGACGGACGCTTATGTGAAAACAACACAAATATCATATAATTGTTAAATGTGTGCATCGTTATAATGTTCGTATCAATCAAACTGTTTAATAAATAATACCATAAACTAATACAATAACTTCATTTACTAGATTTAATGAATAGAGGACACTGACACTGTATATTAGTAGGATTTGTATTGTTTTAAAACAATGTGTTTTCATTACATACCCTTAATTGTTACTGGACTTTCCACCACCTTGTCCAATGTAGCATCTAGCTGAATACCTTTGCCAATGATGTTGGTTAGACTTCCACCGAATGCAAATACTTCGGCTGTTGGAGTACGGACGGAAATTTGAGGCTTATACATAGTTTTTTTCTTGTTTCCATCAATCTGTACGGATGTGTCGACAGAGTACTCTCCCTTTGCACTTTCCTTGATACTGGCACTAGCTCTTATCAGTTTCTGTTTGTTTATCAATGCGGCTGGAGAAGGAAGACATAAACTATTGTTTATATTGTGTTAACAGGTTGGAAATTATGATAACCACGTATTTCCCATTAAGTGTATTCTGTAATATAGTCATATTTCGTAAAGATTTGGACATTAGTTCAATCATTTACTTTAGTCAACGCGTTGATATCCCAGGACAGAAGTAAATAAAGTAGATGCCAAATCTACTTCGTTCAATTAAATGCTTAAGAATTAACACAATTATAATAAAAAATGTTAATCAACCACTTGTACCGTACATTATAATATAACGTATACAGAGAACACAATGTAAAGCATCAGCTCTTCATTTCCTGCACAAACTACTCAGCCAAAATAATATTTCTCTATACAACTAAAGAAAAACTATGTAAGAAAAGCATACAACTAACATTTAAAAATAATTGGTGATTTCGTGATTCCATTCAAAGTCATGTCAACGTCGACGAGTTTCCATGGAGCATATTTGACTGTCCCACTTAGGTCCATTTGCTCTTTTCCCGTGGCACGAATCGTCAGAGTGGGCATGTACTCCATTCCAGGGCCAGACTTTTGAGACTTTACACTCGCCTTTACCTCATAGCGGTCGGTACCGTCAAAGTTAAGTTTCCCGGATATTCCCTTTAAGTTTCGGTTATTTGATACTGCTCCTACGATACAAAATATATTTCGTTAATAGGCGATCCTTTATTATTCTAAACATGAGCTATGAGACGATTACCGAAAGCATTTATTAAACTAGACATAAACTGTTAGGTTATCAACGAAATCCTTTGTTATACTAGAATTACGTTAACTGGTGATAACTGAACTCTTTATTATACTTATATGTCTTCTGCATATTTATGATCTACAGGATCAAAACACAATTCAGATTGGAACAATGCCATCTAGGCGCATTGCTTGTTTCGATAACCATGTATGACATGATATGGAATTAATTCTTACCAAAAACTTACCTTTGAAATCAGCCTTCGTCCAGGGTGAGGTGAAGCTTGTGTCGAAAGTTTTGTCGACCTTGTTTAGGTTAAAGTCGATTCCGAAACTGCGATCAATCTTGGAGTTGGGAGTTGAGAAAGCCAGACGGATGATATTTGAATCTTGTGTCTGAAACAACACATATATATCCATTGTTAATTGGTTATTATTTTGCTTCGTATGATAATCATACGATGCACATACGTCCCACTGACTCAACATCGTTTCTCGTTTCTATTTATCATAAGACGTCATAATATCGAGAAAACACACACAAGCAAAACACATTTATGATACAACGATGATATTAGTGGTGCAAGGTATATTTTGTTTTAAATGTTATCGATATTTGTTGGACTTAAATATATGACAGTTAGTTGCCGCGATATACTATTTAGAGAAAGGTTAACTCGTAACCATGTACGTAAATATACATTTAGCATTAAGTACTGAGTGTACATATTGCTTAATGGGAAATCAGGTATGTGAAGAAGTCATAAAGGTATGAAAAGAGAAATTTGGAATCCGTCGAACATGGCCAGCGGCGTATGAACATAACAAAACACTTTGCACAAAACGAGAAAATAATGGGCTAAATAAACAAAATGGAATTTAGTTGTGAGCAGAGGTTATGAAGCCTACGTATCACAGGCAACAGTCAAAATACTAAATTAAAAAGCAGGCAACATATCCTAAGTTTGATTAAACAATACCCAGAACATTTAAAGGCTGAAGTAGTGGAACCACCCATTCGAAATTCAAGAAAGAAAAGAAAAGTATTTGAGAATGTACCACCGATATCTATAAATATCGGGCTCCGCTATCTCCAAAGATATGAATGAATAACAGTTATAATTGCAAGCACGGGTCGCCGCCGCCATACTACACAGGCAACGCTACTCTGATATATAAACAAGTATGAAAAGAGATATTTGGAAATCGTCGAACACGATAAATACAATCGAGCCATCCGAAGATGATATGGATATGATGGTGAAAATGGAACCTTCAATGAGGTATTTTCACACCATTTCATGGCCAGCGGATTTCAAATATAGTACAAACTATACTTTATTAACATTTATAAATGAAAATAAACACAATTCATTTGATACATGCCCATGATTGAATTTCAAATTCTTGAACATACATCAATATTTACATAAATAATAATGTTGAAAATAGTACAACACGATAAAGTTATGGAATTATCGGTATATGTATATATAGGTAATCTTACATGTGTTGATCGTGCTTCTAGTTTATAACCGGTTAAAGAATCTCGCTTGTACAGAGTGACGCCTGCCTTCACTGGTCCAGTCAAAGGGAAATATGGTGCGTTTTCAACAAGTGAAGCATTTGGGTATTGCAGTTCTCCACACAGTTCCAGGCCAGTGATCTCAGCAAGGGTTGTGCCTGAGCACACACTCTTTACCTGTCTGTTTTCTGTTATCATTTTCTGCTCTCTTTCCAAATCTCGATGGACAGTGAAGAACGAAGACCTAAATATAAAGTATATCGACAAACATTATACAGTGTATTTAATAAAGAATATTAACATATCATCATGCAATCGTTTATAAAATGGTACTTTTTCAGAAATGCATTAATCAGAAATACAAATTTGAAGCAGAGGTACTTACTTAACACTAATTACTTCCATTTTATCTTCTGGTAGGTCAAATTCTACATTAAGAATTGTGCCCTGAGACAGCGAAATCTTTCCTTGTACGGCTGTGCTTGAGTGTAGAGATGAGATCATCTTTAATCCGACCTTTGTTACGAGCGCATCAACAGTCATCGTGCTGGTGATCTCTACAGCAGCGCTAAATGGAGTAAAACAATTGTGTTGAACATAATAAAACTGATTTGCATCATGTTTACACACAAGAGCGTAGTGTAACAGACGTAAAGAATTAATTCCAAACCATTTAAAAACGTTTCAGTTTGTATTACACAGGAGTGTATACAATATGATATGAAATGTGTGTTCGACATTGCTAACAATGGACGTTATGTGATAAATGCATGATGTGACCTAACAATATGAACTTCGAAGATTGAAATATAGTTTCATATTTTGTATTTTTCATAAAACCGCATCGTCTTTAATCTAACATCATTACCTTGGTCGTATAGTTCCGTGAATGTCAAAGGTTGGTGGGCTAGATGACAACTTCATAACGTCCATTTTACCAGATGCCTTTAAATCTACGGTAGATGTTCCGTTAACTTTAAGGTTCAGTGGGAATCCAGAGCTGGTTGGGATGATGATGTTACTTTCAAGGAACATAATGCTCTGTGTAAACTGGAAATCGTTTTCATTTGTTAGCTTCATAAACACATCTAGGAAGTTAAAGCTGTCCTGAGAGAGCAGAGAGTCAAGACCCTGGAAGTTCATGTATCGTAGCTCGTTGCCGAAAACTCTCATGTATAAAGATCCTCGGAGTTCGTCCATAACTGATCCCATCTGTCAAAATAAATTGATATTTTAACAGTAAATACAAGTATATACGAAAATGAGGCAAATGGTCCATTAGAAACCAAAGCAATCAAGCATAACGGGTGCCATAGGTCCGCACTTCACCACAATAGCAATCAAGCATAACGGGTGCCGTAGGTCCGCACTTCACCACAATAGCAATCAAACATAACGGGTGCCATAGGTCCGCACTTCACCACAAACCGAAATAAATGAGCACATTTAAAAAGTCAATGAAAAGGGAAATACGTAACATAAAGAGTGGTGAAGACAGGTTTACCGACTTGGAACGGTCAGTAGGAAATAAGGCCTACAGGTTAGCTGAAATCTAAAGTTAATGCCAATGATTTATAACCTATAATAAAATAAATCCCAAGCGACACAAGATTCATATAGAATAGGTTTTAACTATTCATCACCTTTTTGTTCGTATCTTCCTATGGGGAATAATCGAGCTTAACGATATCAATAATCTTGTATCACTTACCCTTTTATTTATTCTAGCAGCTTTGTCTGCCTTAATGGCTTGTACTGCTGTCTCATCGGCGGCGGTCTGCACATCATTTTCGCTAAAGTATCCATTGGGACCAAAGTAAGATTCCAGGAAGTACTCTAGACCCTCGGCACGTCCTCCAATTTCAAGCAAGTTAATGGCACTTCCAAATAGGTCGACAGTAAGGTTAAGCATAGCGGATCGTGGAATAAATGACTTGGATGACCAGATCATATCGCCTTCTACTGTTGCGCCACTGTTTAACTTTTCAATGAAAAGAGAGCCTTCGTAGTTTCTGGAGAACTTCCTCTTGTCCATGTCAAACTCCTTTTGGAGAGTAGCATCTTCCAAGATTCCTCTTATGGTCTGCTTGTATGGGTCTGCTGTCTCCATAAGGTTTGTTAAGTGTGACCATACATATGAACCGACCTGGTTTACTTCTTCTTTGGCAAGTGTGACCTTGACCTTACCCAGGATGTCTTCTGATGGACATTCCATTAAAGACTTGTAAGCGGCTATTCTGATTTCCGAATCCTCTACCGAATCGGTGAATATTTGCATTATCCGGGACTTCTGAAAGGTATGGATTACTCGTTTTTTAATACCATAGTGTAAGATATATCGATCTAAATGTATGTACATGTATATTACATATTGCCCGAATGGTTCGGAAATGTGCCTAATATAGTTACCAAATAACATTTCTGTAAAGAGTTTTCTTTTGACGGGACAAATTATAGACATCTTAGAATAGATTATATATATATATTTATCGAAATAATGGTGTTTATAATTCTATAATTAACTTACGTCTGCCTTGCATGGAATCCTGCGGAAAGCCTCAATTGCCGACAATCGGATTTCAATGGGATTTGCTGATAGTTGGATACATTTAGTGAGTGATGGAATAGCTTGTGCACCAAATCCAGCGTTGCCAATTGCTCTTAAAGCAAACAGAGTCTGAAAAATACATATGGTATGATTGTGAGGTATGACCTATTATGAGACGAAGTCAAGATTGAAGAGAAAGTCGGATATCTAGTGGAAACCCTATACATTCTTGTTGGCGTCCACCGAAGATTATATATAAGACTCTATTTACCATTAACACATACAATTGCTCGAAGCAAGTGGTTAGACATGCATATGAAGAAATTAAAATTGTTAATATGATAAAATCCTGAAAGATACATGTGCAATGCACTTACAGTCTTCATGTTGGAATCCGTGACCTGGCATGATCCAATTTTGCCTTCCAGCAATGAAATGATCTTTGCAACTTCTCGAATGTTATCACAATCGATGTTTCTACAAAAGCTGTGGACAAGCGAACTGACTGACAGCATGGCTTTCTCTTCTTGCGTGTTCATGGAAAGGAGCGGCTGTTAAACACAGAATTAATCGATGAATATAACAAGAAAAATAAGTTTGTAGAATAAATGTTATGTAAACATTGTATAATTTAAGGTAATTTACCATCAGAATTTAATAAATGTATGTGTATAATATATTCAAAATGCACAAAACATACTGTACTTGTCGTATTACAGAACTGTTAACAATCTACCCAATTACATATTTTAACAAACTGAACTTGTTCAACTTACCTTAACCTCTGTCAGCATATCAACGGTTGGGTTCTGGATGAAGGCCAGAGTTGTAAGCCACATATCTGCTTCAATGCCAGTCACTTCCAGACTTGTGATGAGCTGGGTCATCATTTTTAAACTAGCTGCGCTGCCTACCATAGGGATTGCATCCAGGAAGAATTTGCTAGAAAACGTACAATAAAGTATTAACATAATTATGTATAATTCCTAGTATTGTAGAGTAGTATAGCGTATTGTAGTGTAGTGTAGCGTATTGTAGGGTAGTGTAGCGTATTGTAGTCAAGTGTAGCGTATTGTAGTCAAGTGTAGCGTAGCGTAGCGTAGCCTAGGATAGCTTAGTATAATAAAGTACAATACTTATAGTTCATTATATATGTTATAGTATAGAACAAGAGTATAGCACTTACAGATCCTTATAGAAAGAACTTATATATTTTTTATTTTTTATTTGTATCTACAAATCTGTTTAAACTCCAAGCATGCATATATCAATACAATTTAATCTTCTAGATGAAACAGTGACTATATCTTACCTGACTCTCTGGTTATTTTCAGAACAGATGGTTTGACTCTTGATTTTCTCGTAAACCATCGACATGTCAGACGCCTCCATTGTTTTCATGCTTTGCACAAGTGCCGTAAACAAACGAGGGGTCTCTGGCAAGACACCGTTGTTAGTCGTGGAGCAAATTTCCATCAATTTGCGTTCAACTTCCTTCCTGTTACCGGCCTGTTTGTCTGCATCGTATGCATGGTCAAACTGGAGCGATGCTCGTGTTGTTACGGGTGCTATACACGTTGGAAATAATGTATAAATTCAGAACCATTTAATTTATGTTAAAATAAGTATATCAATCACCGAATGTTTATTAGAATATCAATATTTTTTTCAATTTATTAATGAAATTATTAAATCATATGACAATCTACCTGGCTTAGACCTTGATTTGGTTTCCTTTACGAATGTCAACGTTTGGGTATTGTGTGTGATGGCGCCACTATTCTGTCTTGAGAATGGTGCGAAAACATGCGTTTCTTGGCACATAGCGCTGTTCAGACGACCGGTTGCCTTGACGACATCTTGCTCACAGTTGTGTGTGCTTTTTATAAGCGGCACCGACTGGATGTTCTTAAATAAAAAATGTTAATTTGTAGATATCACTTTAAGTATCAATGTAAATAAAGTACAACTATAAACATAAACGGAGACTGTCTGGGTGTCCTACAACACAACTTCTAGTCATGTTGTCTTTATCTGTCAAACAAGATTCACACTTGCAGCCTTGTTATATTAAACCCATTTTTTTCCAAAAACCGTAAATTAAACTACTAATTATTTTGATATATAACTAAATAATTGACTTTTCGTTTATATACTTACAGATTTTGAGTCATATGGAATTCCCTGTACAGCAGATGTTGAGCTGTGACGACCAGTACAGCCTAGAAGATTCTTTGACTTTTTGATTAGAAGGTTGTACCAACCCTTCTCAGCTGATGTGTATTCGGCTTCACAATTACCAGCTACATCACTCTGTATGCAATGGAAGTCATTTGTTTACAAGTCAAGTCAAGTAACATAATTATGTTTGTTCTTACCGAAAAAAGAACATTATTGAAGTGCTTGTAAACCAACGAACGTTATTGTAAACTCTTTAAATTGTTTAAACTCATTTTACACTGTACATCGTTACCGTGTTTATATATGATTACACATTTGGTGCTAGGCCGATCGCAATAATCAATAAAATCATACGAACAAAGAAAGGTATATACTTTGTTACAAATGTTTACTCCCTAAATGCATTCTTACCTCAGAGACAGTCTCGTCCTTGGTAATATCATCCATCTTGTTTTGGAAGACAGACAGTATACCACGCTTGATATTCAACAACTTTATGGACTCGGGTGCAGTCAGACATACTTCCTCGATGCTGCCATCCTGGAATGAAACTCTTAGAGGATTCTTTTCCAAGCTATCCTTAAGGTCTGAGGTTAGAGTCTTCATTGTGGATGTTTCCGGATCATGTTCTTTCATTGTGACGCCACTCAACTGAAAAGACGGTGGAAACAACTGTAACATATTTGAAAAATGTAAATATACTATAACCAAACAATATGTGATTATAACCAATATAAACGTATATCAGAACGTTTTTATGGGTATATCTTCTTCATCCCTTTGTGCGTTTATATACCTTTATGCTGACATAACTCGATGTACAGTACTATACTTATTAATGCTTTCTAAAAACAGACAGTCTAACTTGTCTTGTCATATACATGATTTGTATAAGTATTCTTCCATACTATGATTATGTGAGTACAGCCATTGACTTACTCTCATGACGATTTCACATTTTGAAATGACGTCTATGTGGACTGTAGCAGACAAGTCTAATCCGGCGTGTTCCTCCGAGGCACCTTGAAGTGCTGTACGGATCTCATTGTTGTACTGGAATTCATAACTCATTCCCGGTTCGTAATTAAATTGGTTGGATACTGAAATGATGTAAATTTAAAGACTTTTAGAAAAATACATAAACTGTAATTAACGTGTTATACACATACGTTATGTTGTTTTTACTTAAAGGGACACCTGACAACCCTGATATTTTAAAACAGGTAGTTTTTAAAATAATCTAGTTTTTCTACATAAATTGCATTTGTTCAATCATTAATATTAATTATAAGAATCGTATAAAGCAGAAATACTTGTTGTTTATTAAATTTCACCAATAATATATTCAAACCTATGGTAGAATAACGAAGAAAAGCTGAAAACGTTAAAATGTATTTAAATATACGCAAGCAGATTTAAAGTCCTAATTTTACTGGATTAAAAAATCGAGAGGCTAATTTAAATGCTGATAAAGACTGCCGTGTATCACTTTAAGAATGTTTCTATGTTGACCGTTATACTAGTCTAGGATACATGATACTTGACCGTTATACTAATCTAGGATACATGATACTTGACCGTTATACTAATCTAGGATACATGATACTTGGCCGTTATACTAATCAAGGATACATGATACTTATTGGATTTCTAGGTTGACCGTTATACTAATCTAGGATACATGATACTTGTTGGATTTCTAGGTTGACCGTTATACTAATCTAGGATACATGATACTTGTTGGATTATATTTCTATGTTGACCGTTATACTAATCTAGGATACATGATACTTGTTGGATATTTTTGAAACCTTAGGTT